>JAUJYP020001175.1:0-57831 GCA_030674075.2 Linum usitatissimum
AAGACCATACGATCGAAGGGGAAAGATGAAACGAGTTCAAATTTCGAATTGTGAAATAACCACAGTTAGACAAAATCCACACAAGTCTCTAGCTGAAACGAGAAACAAGGGAAAAAAATAAGGTCATAAATAAGTAAGGAAAATGGTAAAAAGAAGTCTATGATCATCTCAGAAAACGTGTTAAGTGTCGAAGACACGTGAATGGCTGAAACTTTGAAGGCAAGTCGGCTACGTGCTCGACGCGTATGTCACCTAGGGCTTGATGGGTAGCTGAGCATGGTCTTGTATGAAGTTAGTCACGGGCATGGTGGAAGGCCGGCCACGGGCATACCAAGAGCAAGCCATGGACGTTGTGGATAGGGACATAACGGGTATGTCAAAAAGGTGGTAACGGTCATGGGTTGTGGTTGACCACGACCGTGATATTCATTAGGCCACAAGCGTGATAGATAGGAAACATAAGGCGTTGCCGGTGGAGAAGAACAAGAAGTAAACGCAAAGGAAATTTAGCGAAAGACTCATACGATTGAAGGGGAAAAGATGAAACGAGTTCAAACTTGAATTGCGGAAATAACCAAGTTTAGACAAAATCCATACAAGTCTCGGTTTCGGAAACGAGAAACAAGGGAAAAAATAAATAAGTTCTGAAATAAGTAAGGAAAATGGTAAAAAGAAGTTTATGTTCATCTCAGAAAGCGTGTTAAGGTTGAAGACGATAGTGGTGCTGGAAACATTGAAGACTAGTCAGTTACGTGCTTGGCGGTATGTCACCCATGGGCTTGATGGGTAGCTGATCATGGTCTTGTATGAAGTTAGTCACATGCATGGTGGAAGGCCAGCCTCGGACATACCAAGAGCAGGCAATGGACGTTGTGGATAGGGACATAACGGGCATGTCTAAAAGGTGGTAACGGTCATGGGTTGTGGTTGACCACGACCGTGAGATTCATTAGGCCACAAGCGTGATAGATAGGAAACATAAGGCGTTGCCGGGGGAGCGAGAACTAGAAGTAAACGCAAAGGAAATTTAGTGAAAGACTCATACGATTAAAGGGAAAAGATGGAACGACTTCAAATTTGAATTGTGGAAATAACCAAGTTTAGACAAAATCCATACAAGTCTCGGTTTCGGAAACGAGAAACAAGGGGAAAAAAAATAAGGTCACAAATAAGTAAGGAAAATGGTAAAAAGAAGTTTATGTTCATCTCAGAAAGCGTGTTAAGGTTGAAGACAGTAGTGGTCTTTGGAAACATTGAAGACTAGTCGGTTACGTGCTTGACGGTATGTCACCCAAGGGCTTGATGGGTAGCCGATCATGGTCTTGTAGTGAAGTTAGTCACGGGCATGGTGGAAGGCCACCACGGGCATACCAAGAGAGGACCATGGACGTTATGGATAGGGACATAACGGGCATGTCTAAAAGGTGGTAACGGCCATGGGTTGTGGTTGACCACGACCGTGAGATTCATTAGGCCACAAGCGTGATAGATAGGAAACATAAGGCGTTGGCGGGGAGAGTAAAAAGAAGTAAACGCAAAGGAAATTTAGTGAAAGACTCATACGATTAAAGGGGAAAAGATGGAACGAGTTCAAATTTGAATTGTGGAAATAACCAAGTTTAGACAAAATCCATACAAGTCTCGGTTTCGGAAACGAGAAACAAGGGAAAAACAACAATAAGGTCAGAAATAAGTAAGGAAAATGGTAAAAAGAAGTTTATGTTCATCTCGAAAGCGTGTTAAGGTTGAAGAGCGTAGTGGTCTGGGAAACATTGAAGACTAGTCAGTTACGTGCTTGACGGTATGTCACCCAAGGGCTTGATGGGTAGCTGATCATGGTCTTGTATGAAGTTAGTCACGGGCATGGTGGAAGGCCAGCCACGGGCATACCAAGAGCATGCCATGGACGTTGTGCATAGGGACATAACGGGTATGTCTAAAAGGTGGTAACGGTCATGGGTTGTGGTTGACCACGACCGTGAGATTCATTAGGCCACAAGCGTGATAGATAGGAAACATAAGGCGTTGCGAGGGAGCAGAACAAGAAGTAAACGCAAAGGAAATTTAGTGAAAGACTCATACGATTGAAGGGGAAAAGATGGAACGAGTTCAAATTTGAATTGTGGAAATAACCAAGTTTAGACAAAATCCATACAAGTCTCGGTTTCGGAAACGAGAAACAAGGGGAAAAAAAAATAAGGTCACAAATAAGTAAGGAAAATGGTAAAAAGAAGTTTATGTTCATCTCAGAAAGCGTGTTAAGGTTGAAGACAATAGTGGTGCTGGAAACATTGAAGACTAGTCAGTTACGTGCTTGACGGTATGTCACCCAAGGGCTTGATGGGTAGCTGATCATGGTCTTGTATGAAGTTAGTCACGGGCATGGTGGAAGGCCGACGGGCATACCAAGAGCAAAGCCATGGACGTTGTGGATAGGGACATAACGGGCATGTCTAAAAGGTGGTAACGGTCATGGGTTGTGGTTGACCACGACCGTGAGATTCATTAGGCCACAAGCGTGATAGATAGGAAACATAAGGCGTTGGCGGGGAGCGATAACAAGAAGTAAACGCAAAGGAAATTTAGTGAAAGACTTATACGATTGAAGGGGA
The DNA here is from genome assembly GCA_030674075.2 of Linum usitatissimum. Lineage (NCBI taxonomy): Eukaryota > Viridiplantae > Streptophyta > Magnoliopsida > Malpighiales > Linaceae > Linum > Linum usitatissimum. The sequence continues at coordinate 2,613 of JAUJYP020001175.1, forward strand.
AAAGATGAAACGAGTTCAAATTTGAATTGCGGAAATAACCAAGTTTAGACAAAATCCATACAAGTCTCGGTTTCGGAAACGAGAAACAAGGGAAAAACAACAATAAGGTCGAGGAAATAAGTAAGGAAAATGGTAAAAAGAAGTTTATGTTCATCTCGAAAGCGTGTTAAGGTTGAAGACGGTAGTGGTCTTGGAAACATTGAAGACTAGTCGATTACGTGCTTGACGGTATGTCACCCAAGGGCTTGATGGGTAGCCGATCATGGTCTTGTATGAAGTTAGTCACGGGCATGGTGGAAGGCCAGCCACGGGCATACCAAGAGCAGGCCATGGACGTTGTGGATGGGGACATAACGGGCATGTCTAAAAGGTGGTAACGGTCATGGGTTGTGGTTGACCACGACCGTGAGATTCATTAGGCCACAAGCGTGATAGATAGGAAACATAAGGCGTTGCCAGGGAGCAGAACAAAAAGTAAACGCAAAGGAAATTTAGTGAAAGACTCATACGATTAAAGGGGAAAAGATGAAACGAGTTCAAATTTGAATTGTGGAAATAACCAAGTTTAGACAAAATCCATACAAGTCTCGGTTTCGGAAACGAGAAACAAGGGGAAAAAAAATAAGGTCACAAATAAGTAAGGAAAATGGTAAAAAGAAGTTTATGTTCATCTCGGAAAGCGTGTTAAGGTTGAAGACAGTAGTGGTCTTTGGAAACATTGAAGACTAGTCGGTTACGTGCTTGACGGTATGTCACCCAAGGGCTTGATGGGTAGCCGATCATGGTCTTGTATGAAGTTAGTCACGGGCATGGTGGAAGGCCGGCCCCGGGCATACCAAGAGCAGGCCATGGACGTTGTGGATAGGGACATAACGGGTATGTCCAAAAGGTGGTAACAGTCATGGGTTGTGGTTGACCACGACCGTGATATTCATTAGGCCACAAGCGTGATAGATAGGAAACATAAGGCGTTGCCAAGGAGCAGAACAAGAAGTAAACGCAAAGGAAATTTAGTGAAAGACTCATACGATTGAAGGGGAAAAGATGAAACAAGTTCAAATTTGAATTGCGGAAATAACCAAGTTTAGACAAAATCCATACAAGTCTCGGTTTCGGAAACGAGAAACAAGGGAAAAAAACAATAAGTTCAGAAATAAGTAAGGAAAATGGTAAAAAGAAGTTTATGTTCATCTCGGGAAAGCGTGTTAAGGTTGAAGACAGTAGTGGTGCTTGGAAACATTGAAGACTAGTCGTTACGTGCTTGACGGTATGTCACCCAAGGGCTTTATGTGTAGCTGATCATGGTCTTGTATGAAGTTAGTCACGGGCATGGTGGAAGGCCAGCCCCGGGCATACCAAGAGCAGGCCATGGACGTTGTGGATAGGGACATAACGGGCATGTCTAAAAGGTGGTAACGGTCATGGGTTGTGGTTGACCACGACCGTGAGATTCATTAGGCCACAAGCGTGATAGATAGGAAACATAAGGCGTTGCCGGGGAGCGAGAACAAGAAGTAAACGCAAAGGAAATTTAGTGAAAGACTCATACGATTAAAGGGGAAAAGATGTAACGAGTTCAAATTTGAATTGTGGAAATAACCAAGTTTAGACAAAATCCATACAAGTCTCGGTTTCGGAAACGAGAAACAAGGGGAAAAAAATAAGGTCACAAATAAGTAAGGAAAATGGTAAAAAGAAGTTTATGTTCATCTCAGAAAGCGTGTTAAGGTTGAAGACAGTAGTGGTGCTGGAAACATTGAAGACTAGTCAGTTACGTGCTTGACGGTATGTCACCCAAGGGCTTGATGGGTAGCTGATCATGGTCTTGTATGAAGTTAGTCACGGGCATGGTGGAAGGCCAGCCACGGGCATACCAAGAGCATGCCTTGGACGTTGTGGATAGGGACATAACGGGTATGTCTAAAAGGTGGTAACGGTCATGGGTTGTGGTTGACCACGACCGTGATATTCATTAGGCCACAAGCGTGATAAATAGGAAACATAAGGCGTTGCGAGGGAGCGAGAACAAGAAGTAAACGCAAAGGAAATTTAGTGAAAGACTCATACGATTCAAGGGGAAAAGATGGAACGAGTTCAAATTTGAATTGTGGAAATAACCAAGTTTAGACAAAATCCATACAAGTCTCGGTTTCGGAAACGAGAAACAAGGGAAAAAAACAATAAGTTCAGAAATAAGTAAGGAAAATGGTAAAAAGAAGTTTATGTTCATCTCGAAAGCGTGTTAAGGTTGAAGACAATAGTGGTGCTGGAAACATTGAAGACTAGTCAGTTACGTGCTTGACGGTATGTCACCCAAGGGCTTGATGGGTAGCTGATCATGGTCTTGTATGAAGTTAGTCACGGGCATGGTGGAAGGCCGGCCACGGGCATACCAAGAGCAGTGCCATGGACGTTGTGGATAGGGACATAACGGGCATGTCTAAAAGGTGGTAACGGTCATGGGTTGTGGTTGACCACGACCGTGAGATTCATTAGGCCACAAGCGTGATAGATAGGAAACATAAGGCGTTGCGAGGAGCAGAACAAGAAGTAAACGCAAAGGAAATTTAGTGAAAGACTCATACGATTGAAGGGGAAAAGATGAAACGAGTTCAAATTTGAATTGTGGAAATAACCAAGTTTAGACAAAATCCATACAAGTCTCGGTTTCGGAAACAAGAAACAAGGGAAAAAAACAATAAGGTCAGAAATAAGTAAGGAAAATGGTAAAAAGAAGTTTATGTTCATCTTCGAAAGCGTGTTAAGGTTGAAAGGAGGTAGTGGTCCGGAAACATTGAAGACTAGTCGGTTACGTGCTTGACGGTATGTCACCCAAGGGCTTGATGGGTAGCCGATCATGGTCTTGTATGAAGTTAGTCACGGGCATGGTGGAAGGCCGCCCACGGGCATACCAAGAGCAGGCCATGGACGTTGTGGATAGGGACATAACGGGTATGTCTAAAAGGTGGTAACGGTCATGGGTTGTGATTGACCACGACCGTGAGATTCATTAAGCCACAAGCGTGATAGATTGGAAACATAAGGCGTTGGCAGGGAGCAGAACAAGAAGTAAACGCAAAGGAAATTTAGTGAAAGACTCATACGATTAAAGGGGAAAAGATGGAACGAGTTCAAATTTGAATTGTGGAAATAACCAAGTTTAGACAAAATCCATACAAGTCTCGGTTTCGGAAACGAGAAACAAGGGAAAAAAAATAAGGTCACAAATAAGTAAGGAAAATGGTAAAAAGAAGTATATGTTCATCTTAGAAAGCGTGTTAAGGTTGAAGACAGTAGTGGTCTTGGAAACATTGAAGACTAGTCGATTACGTGCTTGACGGTATGTCACCCAAGGGCTTGATGGGTAGCCGATCATGGTCTTGTATGAAGTTAGTCACGGGCATGGTGGAAGGCCAGCCACGGGCATACCAAGAGCATGCCATGGACGTTGTGGATAGGGACATAACGGGTATGTCTAAAAGGTGGTAACGGTCATGGGTTGTGGTTGACCACGACCGTGATATTCATTAGGCCACAAGCGTGATAAATAGGAAACATAAGGCGTTGAGAGGGAGCAGAACAAGAAGTAAACGCAAAGGAAATTTAGTGAAAGACTCATACGATTCAAGGGGAAAAGATGGAACGAGTTCAAATTTGAATTGTGGAAATAACTAAGTTTAGACTAAATCCATACAAGTCTCGGTTTCGGAAACGAGAAACAAGGGAAAAACACAATAAGGTCGAAATAAGTAAGGAAAATGGTAAAAAGAAGTTTATGTTCATCTCGGAAAGCGTGTTAAGGTTGAAGACAGTAGTGGTCTTGGAAACATTGAAGACTAGTCGGTTACGTGCTTGACGGTATGTCACCCAAGGGCTTGATGGGTAGCTGATCATGGTCTTGTATGAAGTTAGTCACGGGCATGGTGGAAGGCCGGCCACGGGGCATACCAAGAGCGAGGCCATGGACGTTGTGGATAGGGACATAACGGGCATGTCTAAAAGGTGGTAACGGTCATGGGTTGTGGTTGACCACGACCGTGAGATTAATTAGGCCACAAGCGTCATAGATAGGAAACATAAGGCGTTGCCAGGGAGCAGAACAAGAAGTAAACGCAAAGGAAATTTAGTGAAAGACTCATACGATTAAAGGGGAAAAGATGTAACGAGTTCAAATTTGAATTGTGGAAATAACCAAGTTTAGACAAAATCCATACAAGTCTCGGTTTCGGAAACGAGAAACAAGGGAAAAACAACAATAAGGTCAGAAATAAGTAAGGAAAATGGTAAAAAGAAGTTTATGTTCATCTCGAAAGCGTGTTAAGGTTGAAGACACTAGTGGTGCTGGAAACATTGAAGACTAGTCGATTACGTGCTTGACGGTATGTCACCCAAGGGCTTGATGGGTAGCCGATCATGGTCTTGTATGAAGTTAGTCACGGGCATGGTGGAAGGCCGGCCACGGGCATACCAAGAGCATGCCATGGACGTTGTGGATAGGGACATAACGGGTATGTCTAAAAGGTGGTAACGGTCATGGGTTGTGGTTGACCACGACCGTGATATTCATTAGGCCACAAGCGTGATAAATAGGAAACATAAGGCGTTCGCGAGGGAGCGAGAACAAGAAGTAAACGCAAAGGAAATTTAGTGAAAGACTCATACGATTGAAGGGGAAAAGATGGAACGAGTTCAAATTTGAATTGTGGAAATAACCAAGTTTAGACAAAATCCATACAAGTCTCGGTTTCGGAAACGAGAAACAAGGGGAAAAAACAATAAGGTCATAAATAAGTAAGGAAAATGGTAAAAAGAAGTTTATGTTCATCTCGGAAAGCGTGTTAAGGTTGAAGACAGTAGTGGTCTTTGGAAACATTGAAGACTAGTCGATTACGTGCTTGACGGTATGTCACCCAAGGGCTTGATGGGTAGCTGATCATGGTCTTGTATGAAGTTAGTCACGGGCATGGTGGAAGGCCAGCCACGGGCATACCAAGAGCATGCCTTGGACGTTGTGGATAGGGACATAACGGGTATGTCTAAAAGGTGGTAACGGTCATGGGTTGTGGTTGACCACGACCGTGATATTCATTAGGCCACAAGCGTGATAAATAGGAAACATAAGGCGTTGCCGAGGGAGCGAACAAGAAGTAAACGCAAAGGAAATTTAGTGAAAGACTCATACGATTAAAGGGAAAAGATGGAACGAGTTCAAATTTGAATTGTGGAAATAACCAAGTTTAGACTAAATCCATACAAGTCTCGGTTTCGGAAACGAGAAACAAGGGAAAAAAAAATAAGGTCGAAATAAGTAAGGAAAATGGTAAAAAGAAGTTTATGTTCATCTCAGAAAACGTGTTAAGGTTGAAGACAGTAGTGGTGCTGGAAACATTGAAGACTAGTCAGTTACGTGCTTGACGGTATTTTACCCAAGGGCTTGATGGGTAGCTGATCATGGTCTTGTATGAAGTTAGTCACGGGCATGGTGGAAGGCCAGCCCCGGGCATACCAAGAGCAGGCCATGGACGTTGTGGCTAGGGACATAACGGGTATGTCCAAAAGGTGGTAACGGTCATGGGTTGTGGTTGACCACGACCGTGAGATTCATTAGGCCACAAGCGTGATAGATAGGAAACATAAGGCGTTGCCGAGGAGAAGAACAAGAAGTAAACGCAAAGGAAATTTAGTGAAAGACTCATACGATTGAAGGGGAAAAGATGAAACGAGTTCAAATTTGAATTGCGGAAATAACCAAGTTTAGACAAAATCCATACAAGTCTCGGTTTCGGAAACGAGAAACAAGGGAAAAAAAACAATAAGGTCAGAAATAAGTAAGGAAAATGGTAAAAAGAAGTTTATGTTCATCTCAGAAAGCGTGTTAAGGTTGAAGACGGTAGTGGTCTTGGAAACATTGAAGACTAGTCGGTTACGTGCTTGACGGTATGTCACCCAAGGGCTTGATGGGTAGCTGATCATGGTCTTGTATGAAGTTAGTCACGGGCATGGTGGAAGGCCGGCCACGGGCATACCAAGAGCATGCCTTGGACGTTGTGGATAGGGACATAACGGGTATGTCTAAAAGGTGGTAACGGTCATGGGTTGTGGTTGACCACGACCGTGATATTCATTAGGCCACAAGCGTGATAAATAGGAAACATAAGGCGTTGCCGAGGAGCGAACAAGAAGTAAACGCAAAGGAAATTTAGTGAAAGACTCATACGATTCAAGGGGAAAAGATGGAACGAGTTCAAATTTGAATTGTGGAAATAACTAAGTTTAGACAAAATCCATACAAGTCTCGGTTTCGGAAACGAGAAACAAGGGAAAAAAACAATAAGGTCAGAAATAAGTAAGGAAAATGGTAAAAAGAAGTTTATGTTCATCTCGAGAAAGCGTGTTAAGGTTGAAGACCGTAGTGGTCTTGGAAACATTGAAAGACTAGTCGGTTACGTGCTTGACGGTATGTCACCCAAGGGCTTGATGGGTAGCCGATCATGGTCTTGTATGAAGTTAGTCACGGGCATGGTGGAAGGCCAGCCACGGGCATACCCAGAGCATGCCTTGGACGTTGTGGATAGGGACATAACGGGTATGTCTAAAAGGTGGTAACGGTCATGGGTTGTGGTTGACCACGACCGTGAGATTCATTAGGCCACAAGCGTGATAGATAGGAAACATAAGGCGTTCGCGGGGGGAGAGAACAAGAAGTAAACGCAAAGGAAATTTAGTGAAAGACTCATACGATTAAAGGGGAAAAGATGGAACGAGTTCAAATTTGAATTGTGGAAATAACCAAGTTTAGACAAAATCCATACAAGTCTCGGTTTCGGAAACGAGAAACAAGGGAAAAACAACAATAAGGTCAGAAATAAGTAAGGAAAATGGTAAAAAGAAGTTTATGTTCATCTCAGAAAGCGTGTTAAGGTTGAAGACAGTAGTGGTGTTGGAAACAATGAAGACTAGTCGGTTACGTGCTTGACGGTATGTCACCCAAGGGCTTGATGGGTAGCCGATCATGGTCTTGTATGAAGTTAGTCACGGGCATGGTGGAAGGCCGGCCACGGGCATACCAAGAGCATGCCATGGACGTTGTGGATAGGGACATAACGGGTATGTCTAAAAGGTGGTAACGGTCATGGGTTGTGGTTGACCACGACCGTGATATTCATTAGGCCACAAGCGTGATAAATAGGAAACATAAGGCGTTGCGAGGGAGCGAGAACAAGAAGTAAACGCAAAGGAAATTTAGTGAAAGACTCATACGATTCAAGGGGAAAAGATGGAACGAGTTCAAATTTGAATTGTGGAAATAACTAAGTTTAGACAAAATCCATACAAGTCTCGGTTTCGGAAACGAGAAACAAGGGAAAAAAACAATAAGTTCGAAATAAGTAAGGAAAATGGTAAAAAGAAGTTTATGTTCATCTCGAAAGCGTGTTAAGGTTGAAGATCGTAGTGGTCTTGGAAACATTGAAGACTAGTCGGTTACGTGCTTGACGGTATGTCACCCAAGGGCTTGATGGGTAGCGATCATGGTCTTGTATGAAGTTAGTCACGGGCATGGTGGAAGGCCAGCCACGGGCATACCAAGAGCATGCCTTGGACGTTGTGGATAGGGACATAACGGGTATGTCTAAAAGGTGGTAACGGTCATGGGTTGTGGTTGACCACGACCGTGATATTCATTAGGCCACAAGCGTGATAAATAGGAAAGATAAGGCGTTGCGAGGGAGCAGAACAAGAAGTAAACGCAAAGGAAATTTAGTGAAAGACTCATACGATTCAAGGGGAAAAGATGGAACGTGTTCAAATTTGAAATGTGGAAATAACTAAGTTTAGACAAAATCCATACAAGTCTCGGTTTCGGAAACGAGAAACAAGGGGAAAACGACAATAAGGTCGAAATAAGTAAGGAAAATGGTAAAAAGAAGTTTATGTTCATCTTAGAAAGCGTGTTAAGGTTGAAGACCGTAGTGGTGCTTGGAAACATTGAAGACTAGTCGGTTACGTGCTTGACGGTATGTCACCCAAGGGCTTGATGGGTAGCCGATCATGGTCTTGTATGAAGTTAGTCACGGGCATGGTGGAAGGCCGGCCACGGGCATACCAAGAGCATGCCTTGGACGTTGTGGATAGGGACATAACGGGTATGTCTAAAAGGTGGTAACGGTCATGGGTTGTGGTTGACCACGACCGTGATATTCATTAGGCCACAAGCGTGATAGATAGGAAACATAAGGCGTTGCCGAGGAGCGAACAAGAAGTAAACGCAAAGGAAATTTAGTGAAAGACTCATACGATTCAAGGGGAAAAGATGAAACGAGTTCAAATTTGAATTGTGGAAATAACCAAGTTTAGACAAAATCCATACAAGTCTCGGTTTCGGAAACGAGAAACAAGGGAAAAACAACAATAAGGTCAGAAATAAGTAAGGAAAATGGTAAAAAGAAGTTTATGTTCATCTCAGAAAGCGTGTTAAGGTTGAAGACTGTAGTGGTGCTGGAAACATTAAAGACTAGTTAGTTACGTGCTTGACGGTATGTCACCCAAGGGCTTGATGGGTAGCCGATCATGGTCTTGTATGAAGTTAGTCACGGGCATGGTGGAAGGCCGGCCACGGGCATACCAAGAGCATGCCTTGGACGTTGTGGATAGGGACATAACGGGTATGTCTAAAAGGTGGTAACGGTCATGGGTTGTGGTTGACCACGACCGTGATATTCATTAGGCCACAAGCGTGATAAATAGGAAACATAAGGCGTTGCGAGGGTGCTGAACAAGAAGTAAACGCAAAGGAAATTTAGTGAAAGACTCATACGATTCAAGGGGAAAAGATGGAACGAGTTCAAATTTGAATTGTGGAAATAACTAAGTTTAGACAAAATCCATACAAGTCTCGGTTTCGGAAACGAGAAACAAGGGAAAAAAACAATAAGGTCGAAATAAGTAAGGAAAATGGTAAAAAGAAGTTTATGTTCATCTTAGAAAGCGTGTTAAGGTTGAAGACCGTAGTGGTCTTGGAAACATTGAAGACTAGTCAGTTACGTGCTTGACGGTATGTCACCCAAGGGCTTGATGGGTAGCTGATCATGGTCTTGTATGAAGTTAGTCACGGGCATGGTGGAAGGCCAGCCACGGGCATACCAAGAGCATGCCTTGGACGTTGTGGATAGGGACATAACGGGTATGTCTAAAAGGTGGTAACGGTCATGGGTTGTGGTTGACCACGACCGTGATATTCATTAGGCCACAAGCGTGATAAATAGGAAACATAAGGCGTTGCGAGGGTGCTGAACAAGAAGTAAACGCAAAGGAAATTTAGTGAAAGACTCATACGATTCAAGGGGAAAAGATGGAACGAGTTCAAATTTGAATTGTGGAAATAACCAAGTTTAGACAAAATCCATACAAGTCTCGGTTTCGGAAACGAGAAACAAGGGAAAACAACAATAAGGTCAGAAATAAGTAAGGAAAATGGTAAAAAGAAGTTTATGTTCATCTCAGAAAGCGTGTTAAGGTTGAAGACAGTAGTGGTGCTTGAAACATTGAAGACTAGTCGGTTACGTGCTTGACGGTATGTCACCCAAGGGCTTGATGGGTAGCCGATCATGGTCTTGTATGAAGTTAGTCACGGGCATGGTGGAAGGCCGGCCACGGGCATACCAAGAGCATGCCTTGGACGTTGTGGATAGGGACATAACGGGTATGTCTAAAAGGTGGTAACGGTCATGGGTTGTGGTTGACCACGACCGTGATATTCATTAGGCCACAAGCGTGATAAATAGGAAACATAAGGCGTTGCCGAGGGAGCAGAACAAGAAGTAAACGCAAAGGAAATTTAGTGAAAGACTCATACGATTCAAGGGGAAAAGATGGAACGAGTTCAAATTTGAATTGTGGAAATAACTAAGTTTAGACAAAATCCATACAAGTCTCGGTTTCGGAAACGAGAAACAAGGGAAAACAACAATAAGGTCAGGAAATAAGTAAGGAAAATGGTAAAAAGAAGTTTATGTTCATCTTAGAAAGCGTGTTAAGGTTGAAGAACGTAGTGGTGCTTGGAAACATTGAAGACTAGTCGGTTACGTGCTTGACGGTATGTCACCCAAGGGCTTGATGGGTAGCTGATCATGGTCTTGTATGAAGTTAGTCACGGGCATGGTGGAAGGCCGGCCACGGGCATACCAAGAGCATGCCTTGGACGTTGTGGATAGGGACATAACGGGTATGTCTAAAAGGTGGTAACGGTCATGGGTTGTGGTTGACCACGACCGTGATATTCATTAGGCCACAAGCGTGATAAATAGGAAACATAAGGCGTTGCGAGGGAGCAGAACAAGAAGTAAACGCAAAGGAAATTTAGTGAAAGACTCATACGATTCAAGGGGAAAAGATGAAACGAGTTCAAATTTGAATTGCGGAAATAACCAAGTTTAGACAAAATCCATACAAGTCTCGGTTTCGGAAACGAGAAACAAGGGAAAAACAACAATAAGGTCGGAAATAAGTAAGGAAAATGGTAAAAAGAAGTTTATGTTCATCTTAGAAAGCGTGTTAAGGTTGAAGACGTAGTGGTCTTGGAAACATTGAAGACTAGTCGGTTACGTGCTTGACGGTATGTCACCCAAGGGCTTGATGGGTAGCCGATCATGGTCTTGTATGAAGTTAGTCACGGGCATGGTGGAAGGCCAGCCACGGGCATACCAAGAGCATGCCTTGGACGTTGTGGATAGGGACATAACGGGTATGTCTAAAAGGTGGTAACGGTCATGGGTTGTGGTTGACCACGACCGTGATATTCATTAGGCCACAAGCGTGATAAATAGGAAACATAAGGCGTTGCGAGGGAGCAGAACAAGAAGTAAACGCAAAGGAAATTTAGTGAAAGACTCATACGATTCAAGGGGAAAAGATGGAACGAGTTCAAATTTGAATTGTGGAAATAACTAAGTTTAGACAAAATCCATACAAGTCTCGGTTTCGGAAACGAGAAACAAGGGAAAAACAACAATAAGGTCGAAATAAGTAAGGAAAATGGTAAAAAGAAGTTTATGTTCATCTCGAAAGCGTGTTAAGGTTGAAGACGTAGTGGTCTTTGGAAACATTGAAGACTAGTCGGTTACGTGCTTGACGGTATGTCACCCAAGGGCTTGATGGGTAGCCGATCATGGTCTTGTATGAAGTTAGTCACGGGCATGGTGGAAGGCCAGCCACGGGCATACCAAGAGCATGCCTTGGACGTTGTGGATAGGGACATAACGGGTATGTCTAAAAGGTGGTAACGGTCATGGGTTGTGGTTGACCACGACCGTGATATTCATTAGGCCACAAGCGTGATAAATAGGAAAGATAAGGCGTTGCGAGGAGCAGAACAAGAAGTAAACGCAAAGGAAATTTAGTGAAAGACTCATACGATTCAAGGGGAAAAGATGGAACGTGTTCAAATTTGAAATGTGGAAATAACTAAGTTTAGACAAAATCCATACAAGTCTCGGTTTCGGAAACGAGAAACAAGGGGAAAACGACAATAAGGTCAGAAATAAGTAAGGAAAATGGTAAAAAGAAGTTTATGTTCATCTTAGAAAGCGTGTTAAGGTTGAAGAGCGTAGTGGTCTTTGGAAACATTGAAGACTAGTCGGTTACGTGCTTGACGGTATGTCACCCAAGGGCTTGATGGGTAGCTGATCATGGTCTTGTATGAAGTTAGTCACGGGCATGGTGGAAGGCCGGCCACGGGCATACCAAGACCATGCCTTGGACGTTGTGGATAGGGACATAACGGGTATGTCTAAAAGGTGGTAACGGTCATGGGTTGTGGTTGACCACGACCGTGATATTCATTAGGCCACAAGCGTGATAGATAGGAAACATAAGGCGTTGCCGAGGAGAAGAACAAGAAGTAAACGCAAAGGAAATTTAGTGAAAGACTCATACGATTCAAGGGGAAAAGATGAAACGAGTTCAAATTTGAATTGCGGAAATAACCAAGTTTAGACAAAATCCATACAAGTCTCGGTTTCGGAAACGAGAAACAAGGGAAAAACAACAATAAGGTCAGAAATAAGTAAGGAAAATGGTAAAAAGAAGTTTATGTTCATCTCGAAAGCGTGTTAAGGTTGAAGACTGTAGTGGTCTTTGGAAACATTGAAGACTAGTCGGTTACGTGCTTGACGGTATGTCACCCAAGGGCTTGATGGGTAGCCGATCATGGTCTTGTATGAAGTTAGTCACGGGCATGGTGGAAGGCCGGCCACGGGCATACCAAGAGCATGCCTTGGACGTTGTGGATAGGGACATAACGGGTATGTCTAAAAGGTGGTAACGGTCATGGGTTGTGGTTGACCACGACCGTGATATTCATTAGGCCACAAGCGTGATAAATAGGAAACATAAGGCGTTGCCGAGGAGCAAGAACAAGAAGTAAACGCAAAGGAAATTTAGTGAAAGACTCATACGATTGAAGGGGAAAAGATGAAACGAGTTCAAATTTGAATTGCGGAAATAACCAAGTTTAGACAAAATCCATACAAGTCTCGGTTTCGGAAACGAGAAACAAGGGAAAAACAACAATAAGGTCGGAAATAAGTAAGGAAAATGGTAAAAAGAAGTTTATGTTCATCTCGGAAAGCGTGTTAAGGTTGAAGAAAGTAGTGGTCTTGGAAACATTGAAGACTAGTCGGTTACGTGCTTGACGGTATGTCACCCAAGGGCTTGATGGGTAGCTGATCATGGTCTTGTATGAAGTTAGTCACGGGCATGGTGGAAGGCCGGCCACGGGCATACCAAGAGCATGCCTTGGACGTTGTGGATAGGGACATAACGGGTATGTCTAAAAGGTGGTAACGGTCATGGGTTGTGGTTGACCACGACCGTGATATTCATTAGGCCACAAGCGTGATAGATAGGAAACATAAGGCGTTGCCGAGGAGAAGAACAAGAAGTAAACGCAAAGGAAATTTAGTGAAAGACTCATACGATTCAAGGGGAAAAGATGAAACGAGTTCAAATTTGAATTGCGGAAATAACCAAGTTTAGACAAAATCCATACAAGTCTCGGTTTCGGAAACGAGAAACAAGGGAAAAACAACAATAAGGTCAGAAATAAGTAAGGAAAATGGTAAAAAGAAGTTTATGTTCATCTCAGAAAGCGTGTTAAGGTTGAAGACTGTAGTGGTGTTGGAAACATTGAAGACTAGTCAGTTACGTGCTTGACGGTATGTCACCCAAGGGCTTGATGGGTAGCTGATCATGGTCTTGTATGAAGTTAGTCACGGGCATGGTGGAAGGCCAGCCACGGGCATACCAAGAGCATGCCTTGGACGTTGTGGATAGGGACATAACGGGTATGTCTAAAAGGTGGTAACGGTCATGGGTTGTGGTTGACCACGGCCGTGATATTCATTAGGCCACAAGCGTGATAAATAGGAAACATAAGGCGTTGCCAGGGAGAAGAACAAGAAGTAAACGCAAAGGAAATTTAGTGAAAGACTCATACGATTGAAGGGGAAAAGATGAAACGAGTTCAAATTTGAATTGCGGAAATAACCAAGTTTAGACAAAATCCATACAAGTCTCGGTTTCGGAAACGAGAAACAAGGGAAAAACAACAATAAGGTCAGAAATAAGTAAGGAAAATGGTAAAAAGAAGTTTATGTTCATCTCGAGAAAGCGTGTTAAGGTTGAAGACGGTAGTGGTCTTGGAAACATTGAAGACTAGTCGGTTACGTGCTTGACGGTATGTCACCCAAGGGCTTGATGGGTAGGCGATCATGGTCTTGTATGAAGTTAGTCACGGGCATGGTGGAAGGCCGGCCACGGGCATACCAAGAGCATGCCTTGGACGTTGTGGATAGGGACATAACGGGTATGTCTAAAAGGTGGTAACGGTCATGGGTTGTGGTTGACCACGGCCGTGATATTCATTAGGCCACAAGCGTGATAAATAGGAAACATAAGGCGTTGCGAGGGAGCAGAACAAGAAGTAAACGCAAAGGAAATTTAGTGAAAGACTCATACGATTGAAGGGGAAAAGATGAAACGAGTTCAAATTTGAATTGCGGAAATAACCAAGTTTAGACAAAATCCATACAAGTCTCGGTTTCGGAAACGAGAAACAAGGGAAAAACAACAATAAGGTCGAGAAATAAGTAAGGAAAATGGTAAAAAGAAGTTTATGTTCATCTCGGAAAGCGTGTTAAGGTTGAAGACGGTAGTGGTCTTGGAAACATTGAAGAGTAGTCTGTTACGTGCTTGACGGTATGTCACCCAAGGGCTTGATGGGTAGCTGATCATGGTCTTGTATGAAGTTAGTCACGGACATGGTGGAAGGCCAGCCCCGGGCATACCAAGAGCAGGCCATGGACGTTGTGGATAGGGACATAACGGGTATGTCCAAAAGGTGGTAACAGTCATGGGTTGTGGTTGACCACGACCGTGATATTCATTAGGCCACAAGCGTGATAGATAGGAAACATAAGGCGTTGCCGGGGAGAAGAACAAGAAGTAAACGCAAAGGAAATTTAGTGAAAGACTCATACGATTGAAGGGGAAAAGATGAAACGAGTTCAAATTTGAATTGCGGAAATAACCAAGTTTAGACAAAATCCATACAAGTCTCGGTTTCGGAAACGAGAAACAAGGGAAAAACAACAATAAGGTCGGAAATAAGTAAGGAAAATGGTAAAAAGAAGTTTATGTTCATCTCGGAAAGCGTGTTAAGGTTGAAGACGGTAGTGGTCTTGGAAACATTGAAGACTAGTCGGTTACGTGCTTGACGGTATGTCACCCAAGGGCTTGATGGGTAGTGATCATGGTCTTGTATGAAGTTAGTCACGGGCATGGTGGAAGGCCGGCCACGGGCATACCAAGAGCATGCCTTGGACGTTGTGGATAGGGACATAACGGGTATGTCTAAAAGGTGGTAACGGTCATGGGTTGTGGTTGACCACGGCCGTGATATTCATTAGGCCACAAGCGTGATAAATAGGAAACATAAGGCGTTGCGAGGAGAAGAACAAGAAGTAAACGCAAAGGAAATTTAGTGAAAGACTCATACGATTGAAGGGGAAAAGATGAAACGAGTTCAAATTTGAATTGCGGAAATAACCAAGTTTAGACAAAATCCATACAAGTCTCGGTTTCGGAAACGAGAAACAAGGGAAAAACAACAATAAGGTCAGAAATAAGTAAGGAAAATGGTAAAAAGAAGTTTATGTTCATCTCAGAAAGCGTGTTAAGGTTGAAGACGGTAGTGGTCTTGGAAACATTGAAGACTAGTCGAGTTACGTGCTTGACGGTATGTCACCCAAGGCCTTGATGGGTAGCTGATCATGGTCTTGTATGAAGTTAGTCACGGGCATGGTGGAAGGCCAGCCACGGGCATACCAAGAGCATGCCATAGACTTTGTGGATAGGGACGTAACGGGTATGTCTAAAAGGTGGTAACGGTCATGGGTTGTGGTTGACAACGACCGTGATATTCATTAGGCCACAAGCGTGATAGATAGGAAACATAAGGCGTTGCCGAGGGAGAAGAACAAGAAGTAAACGCAAAGGAAATTTAGTGAAAGACTCATACGATTCAAGGGGAAAAGATGAAACGAGTTCAAATTTGAATTGCGGAAATAACCAAGTTTAGACAAAATCCATACAAGTCTCGGTTTCGGAAACGAGAAACAAGGGAAAAACAACAATAAGGTCAGAAATAAGTAAGGAAAATGGTAAAAAGAAGTTTATGTTCATCTCAGAAAGCGTGTTAAGGTTGAAGAAAGTAGTGGTCTTGGAAACATTAAAGACTAGTCGGTTACGTGCTTGACGGTATGTCACCCAAGGGCTTGATGGGTAGCTGATCATGGTCTTGTATGAAGTTAGTCACGGGCATGGTGGAAGGCCGGCCACGGGCATACCAAGAGCATGCCTTGGACGTTGTGGATAGGGACATAACGGGTATGTCTAAAAGGTGGTAACGGTCATGGGTTGTGGTTGACCACGACCGTGATATTCATTAGGCCACAAGCGTGATAAATAGGAAACATAAGGCGTTGCCGGGGAGAAGAACAAGAAGTAAACGCAAAGGAAATTTAGTGAAAGACTCATACGATTCAAGGGGAAAAGATGAAACGAGTTCAAATTTGAATTGCGGAAATAACCAAGTTTAGACAAAATCCATACAAGTCTCGGTTTCGGAAACGAGAAACAAGGGAAAAACAACAATAAGGTCAGAAATAAGTAAGGAAAATGGTAAAAAGAAGTTTATGTTCATCTTAGAAAGCGTGTTAAGGTTGAAGACAGTAGTGGTGCTGGAAACATTGAAGACTAGTCAGTTACGTGCTTGACGGTATGTCACCCAAGGGCTTGATGGGTAGCTGATCATGGTCTTGTATGAAGTTAGTCACGGGCATGGTGGAAGGCCAGCCACGGGCATACCAAGAGCATGCCTTGGACGTTGTGGATAGGGACATAACGGGTATGTCTAAAAGGTGGTAACGGTCATGGGTTGTGGTTGACCACGACCGTGATATTCATTAGGCCACAAGCGTGATAGATAGGAAACATAAGGCGTTGCCAGGGAGAAGAACAAGAAGTAAACGCAAAGGAAATTTAGTGAAAGACTCATACGATTCAAGGGGAAAAAGATGGAACGAGTTCAAATTTGAATTGCGGAAATAACCAAGTTTAGACAAAATCCATACAAGTCTCGGTTTCGGAAACGAGAAACAAGGGGAAAAACAACAATAAGGTCAGAAATAAGTAAGGAAAATGGTAAAAAGAAGTTTATGTTCATCTTAGAAAGCGTGTTAAGGTTGAAGACAGTAGTGGTCTTGGAAACATTGAAGACTAGTCGGTTACGTGCTTGACGGTATGTCACCCAAGGGCTTGATGGGTAGGCGATCATGGTCTTGTATGAAGTTAGTCACGGGCATGGTGGAAGGCCAGCCACGGGCATACCAAGAGCATGCCATGGACGTTGTGGATAGGGACATAACGGGTATGTCTAAAAGGTGGTAACGGTCATGGGTTGTGGTTGACCACGACCGTGATATTCATTAGGCCACAAGCGTGATAAATAGGAAACATAAGGCGTTGCCGAGGGAGAAGAACAAGAAGTAAACGCAAAGGAAATTTAGTGAAAGACTCATACGATTCAAGGGGAAAAGATGGAACGAGTTCAAATTTGAATTGCGGAAATAACCAAGTTTAGACAAAATCCATACAAGTCTCGGTTTCGGAAACGAGAAACAAGGGAAAAACAACAATAAGGTCAGAAATAAGTAAGGAAAATGGTAAAAAGAAGTTTATGTTCATCTCGAAAGCGTGTTAAGGTTGAAGAAAGTAGTGGTCTTGGAAACATTGAAGACTAGTCGGTTACGTGCTTGACGGTATGTCACCCAAGGGCTTGATGGGTAGCTGAT
Source organism: Linum usitatissimum (assembly GCA_030674075.2). Lineage (NCBI taxonomy): Eukaryota > Viridiplantae > Streptophyta > Magnoliopsida > Malpighiales > Linaceae > Linum > Linum usitatissimum. Next base: position 20,021 of record JAUJYP020001175.1, read on the forward strand.
CATGGTCTTGTATGAAGTTAGTCACGGGCATGGTGGAAGGCCAGCCACGGGCATACCAAGAGCATGCCATAGACTTTGTGGATAGGGACGTAACGGGTATGTCTAAAAGGTGGTAACGGTCATGGGTTGTGGTTGACAACGACCGTGATATTCATTAGGCCACAAGCGTGATAAATAGGAAACATAAGGCGTTGCGAGGGAGCAGAACAAGAAGTAAACGCAAAGGAAATTTAGTGAAAGACTCATACGATTGAAGGGGAAAAGATGGAACGAGTTCAAATTTGAATTGTGGAAATAACCAAGTTTAGACAAAATCCATACAAGTCTCGGTTTCGGAAACGAGAAACAAGGGAAAAACAACAATAAGGTCAGAAATAAGTAAGGAAAATGGTAAAAAGAAGTTTATGTTCATCTCAGAAAGCGTGTTAAGGTTGAAGACATAGTGGTCTTGGAAACATTGAAGACTAGTCGGTTACGTGCTTGACGGTATGTCACCCAAGGGCTTGATGGGTAGCTGATCATGGTCTTGTATGAAGTTAGTCACGGGCATGGTGGAAGGCCGGCCACGGGCATACCAAGAGCATGCCATGGACGTTGTGGATAGGGACATAACGGGTATGTCTAAAAGGTGGTAACGGTCATGGGTTTTGTGGTTGACCACGACCGTGATATTCATTAGGCCACAAGCGTGATAGATAGGAAACATAAGGCGTTGCCGAGGAGAAGAACAAGAAGTAAACGCAAAGGAAATTTAGTGAAAGACTCATACGATTGAAGGGGAAAAGATGAAACGAGTTCAAATTTGAATTGCGGAAATAACCAAGTTTAGACAAAATCCATACAAGTCTCGGTTTCGGAAACGAGAAACAAGGGAAAAAAACAATAAGGTCGGAAATAAGTAAGGAAAATGGTAAAAAGAAGTTTATGTTCATCTCGGAAAGCGTGTTAAGGTTGAAGACGAGTAGTGGTGCTTGGAAACATTGAAGACTAGTCGAGTTACGTGCTTGACGGTATGTCACCCAAGGGCTTGATGGGTAGTGATCATGGTCTTGTATGAAGTTAGTCACGGGCATGGTGGAAGGCCGGCCACGGGCATACCAAGAGCATGCCTTGGACGTTGTGGATAGGGACATAACGGGTATGTCAAAAAGGTGGTAACGGTCATGGGTTGTGGTTGACCACGACCGTGATATTCATTAGGCCACAAGCGTGATAGATAGGAAACATAAGGCGTTGCCAGGAGCAACAAGAAGTAAACGCAAAGGAAATTTAGTGAAAGACTCATACGATTGAAGGGGAAAAGATGAAACGAGTTCAAATTTGAATTGCGGAAATAACCAAGTTTAGACAAAATCCATACAAGTCTCGGTTTCGGAAACGAGAAACAAGGGAAAAACAACAATAAGGTCAGAAATAAGTAAGGAAAATGGTAAAAAGAAGTTTATGTTCATCTCGAAAGCGTGTTAAGGTTGAAGACCCGTAGTGGTGCCGGAAACATTGAAGACTAGTCGGTTACGTGCTTGACGGTATGTCACCCAAGGCCTTGATGGGTAGCTGATCATGGTCTTGTATGAAGTTAGTCACGGGCATGGTGGAAGGCCAGCCACGGGCATACCAAGAGCATGCCATGGACGTTGTGGATAGGGACATAACGGGTATGTCTAAAAGGTGGTAACGGTCATGGGTTGTGGTTGACCACGACCGTGATATTCATTAGGCCACAAGCGTGATAAATAGGAAACATAAGGCGTCGCGAGGGAGCAGAACAAGAAGTAATAGCAAAGGAAATTTAGTGAAAGACTCATACGATTGAAGGGGAAAAGATGGAACGAGTTCAAATTTGAATTGTGGAAATAACCAAGTTTAGACAAAATTGATACAACTCTCAGTTTCGGAAACGAGAAACAAGGGAAAAAACAATAAGTTCATAAATAAGTAAAGAAAATGGTAAAAAGAAGTTTATGTTCATCTCAGAAAGCATGTTAAGGTTGAAGAAAGTAGTGGTGCTTGGAAACATTGAAGACTAGTCAGTTACGTGCTTGACGGTATGTCACCCAAGGGCTTGATGGGTAGATGATCATGGTCTTGTATGAAGTTTGTCACAGGCATGGTGGAAGGCCAGCCACGGGCATACCAAGAGCAGGCCATGGACGTTGTGGATAGGGACATAACGGGCATGTCTAAAAGGTGGTAACGGTCATGGGTTGTGGTTGACCACGACCGTGAGATTCATTAGGCCACAAGCGTGATAGATAGGAAACATAAGGCGTTGCCGAGGGAGAAGAACTAGAAGTAAACGCAAAGGAAATTTAGTGAAAGACTCATACGATTCAAGGGGAAAAGATGGAACGAGTTCAAATTTGAATTGTGGAAATAACCAAGTTTAGACAAAATCCATACAAGTCTCGGTTTCGGAAACGAGAAACAAGGGGAAAAAAAAATAAGGTCACAAATAAGTAAGGAAAATGGTAAAAAGAAGTTTATGTTCATCTCAGAAAGCGTGTTAAGGTTGAAGATAGTAGTGGTGCTGGAAACATTGAAGACTAGTCAATTACGTGCTTGACGGTATGGCACCCAAGGGCTTGATGGGTAGCTGATCATGGTCTTGTATGAAGTTAGTCACGGGCATGGTGGAAGGCCAGCCACGGGCATACCAAGAGCAGGCCATGGACGTTGTCGATAGGGACATAACGGGCATGTCTAAAAGGTGGTAACGGTCATGGGTTGTGGTTGACCACGACCGTGAGATTCATTAGGCCACACGCGTGATAAATAGGAAACATAAGGCGTCGCGAGGGAGCAGAACAAGAAGTAAACTCAAAGGAAATTTAGTGAAAGACTCATACGATTGAAGGGGAAAAGATGGAACGAGTTCAAATTTGAATTGCGGAAATAACCAAGTTTAGACAAAATCCATACAAGTCTCGGTTTCGGAAACGAGAAACAAGAGAAAAAAACAATAAGTTCAGAAATAAGTAAGGAAAATGGTAAAAAGAAGTTTATGTTCATCTCAGAAAGCGTGTTAAGGTTGAAGACAGTAGTGGTGCTGGAAACATTGAAGACTAGTCAGTTACGTGCTTGACGGTATGTCACCCAAGGGCTTGATGGGTAGCTGATCATGGTCTTGTATGAAGTTAGTCACGAGCATGGTGGAAGGCCAGCCACGGGCATACCAAGAGCATGCCATGGACGTTGTGGATAGGGACATAACGGGTATGTCTAAAAGGTGGTAACGGTCATGGGTTGTGGTTGACCACGACCGTGATATTCATTAGGCCACAAGCGTGATAAATAGGAAACATAAGGCGTTGCCAGGGAGAAGAACAAGAAGTAAACGCAAAGGAAATTTAGTGAAAGACTCATACGATTGAAGGGGAAAAGATGAAACGAGTTCAAATTTGAATTGTGGAAATGACCAAGTTTAGACAAAATCCATACAAGTCTCGGTTTTGGAAACGAGAAACAAGGGAAAAAACAATAAGTTCATAAATAAGTAAGGAAAATGGTAAAAAGAAGTTTATGTTCATCTCGAGAAAGCGTGTTAAGGTTGAAGAGCGTAGTGGTGTTGGAAACTTTGAAGACTAGTCGGTTACGTGCTTGACGGTATGTCACCCATGGGCTTGATGGGTAGCTGATCATGGTCTTGTATGAAGTTAGTCACGGGCATGGTGGAAGGCCAGCCACGGGCATACCAAGAGCATGCCTTGGACGTTGTGGATAGGGACATAACGGGCATGTCTAAAAGGTGGTAACGGTCATGGGTTGTGGTTGACCACGACCGTGATATTCATTAGGCCACAAGCGTGATAGATAGGAAACATAAGGCGTTGCCATGGAGAAGAACAAGAAGTAAACGCAAAGGAAATTTAGTGAAAGACTCATACGATTGAAGGGGAAAAGATGAAACGAGTTCAAATTTGAATTGCGGAAATAACCAAGTTTAGACAAAATCCATACAAGTCTCGGTTTCGGAAACGAGAAACAAGGGAAAAACAACAATAAGGTCGAAATAAGTAAGGAAAATGGTAAAAAGAAGTTTATGTTCATCTCGAAAGCGTGTTAAGGTTGAAGACAATAGTGGTGCTTTGGAAACATTGAAGACTTGTCGGTTACGTGCTTGACGGTATGTCACCCAAGGGCTTGATGGGTAGTCGATCATGGTCTTGTATGAAGTTAGTCACGGGCATGGTGGAAGGCCAGCCCACGGGCATACCAAGAGCAGTGCCATGGACGTTGTGGATGGGGACATAACGGGCATGTCTAAAAGGTGATAACGGTCATGGGTTGTGGTTGACCACGACCGTGAGATTCATTAGGCCACAAGCGTGATAGATAGGAAACATAAGGCGTTGCCGGGGAGCAGAACAAGAAGTAAACGCAAAGGAAATTTAGTGAAAGACTCATACGATTGAAGGGGAAAAGATGGAACGAGTTCAAATTTGAATTGTGGAAATAACCAAGTTTAGACAAAATCCACACAAGTCTCGGTTTCGGAAACGAGAAACAAGGGAAAAAAAACAATAAGTTCATAAATAAGTAAGGAAAATGGTAAAAAGAAGTTTATGTTCATCTCGGAAAGCGTGTTAAGGTTGAAGACAGTAGTGGTACTGGAAACTTTGAAGGCTAGTCAGTTACGTGCTTGACGGTATGTCACCCAAGGGCTTGATAGGTAGCTGATCATGGTCATGTATGAAGTTAGTCATGGGCATGGTGGAAGGCCAGCCACGGGCATACCAAGAGCATGCCATGGACGTTGTGGATAGGGACATAACGGGCATGTCTAAAAAGGTGGTAACGGTCATGGGTTGTGGTTGACCACGACCGTGAGATTCATTAGGCCACAAACGTGATAGATAGGAAACATAAGGCGTTGCCGCGGAGAAGAACAAGAAGTAAACGCAAAGGAAATTTAGTGAAAGACTCATACAATTGAAGGGGAAAAGATGAAACGAGTTCAAATTTGAATTGCGGAAATAACCAAGTTTAGACAAAATCCATACAAGTCTCGGTTTCGGAAATGAGAAACAAGGGAAAAACAACAATAAGGTCATAAATAAGTAAGGAAAATGGTAAAAAGAAGTTTATGTTCATCTCAGAAAGCGTGTTAAGGTTGAAGACAGTAGTGGTGCTGGAAACTTTGAAAGCTAGTCAGTTACGTGCTTGACGGTATGTCACCCAAGGGCTTGATGGGTAGCTGATCATGGTCTTGTATGAAGTTAGTCACGGGCATGGTGGAAGGCCAGCCACGGGCATACCAAGAGCAGGCCATGGACGTTGTGGATAGGGACATAACGGGCATGTCTAAAAGGTGGTAACGGTCATGGGTTGTGGTTGACCACGACCGTGATATTCATTAGACCACAAGCGTGATAGATAGGAAACATAAGGCGTTGCCAGGGAGAAGAACAAGAAGTAAACTCAAAGGAAATTTAGTGAAAGACTCATACGATTGAAGGGGAAAAGATGAAACGAGTTCAAATTTGAATTGCGGAAATAACCAAGTTTAGACAAAATCCATACAAGTCTCGGTTTCGGAAACGAGAAACAAGAGAAAAAAACAATAAGTTCAGAAATAAGTAAGGAAAATGGTAAAAAGAAGTTTATGTTCATCTCATAAAGCGTGTTAAGGTTGAAGAAAGTAGTGGTGCTGGAAACATTGAAGACTAGTCAGTTACGTGCTTGACGGTATGTCACCCAAGGGCTTGATGGGTAGCTGATCATGGTCTTGTATGTAGTTAGTCACGAGCATGGTGGAAGGCCAGCCATGGGCATACCAAGAGCATGCCATGGATGTTATGGATAGGGACGTAACGGGTATGTCTAAAAGGTGGTAACGGTCATGGGTTATGGTTGACCACGACCGTGATATTCATTAGGCCACAAGCGTGATAAATAGGAAACATAAGGCGTCGCCGGGAGCAGAACAAGAAGTAATAGCAAAGGAAATATAGTGAAAGACTCATACGATTGAAGGGGAAAAGATGGAACGAGTTCAAATTTGAATTGTGGAAATAACCAAGTTTAGACAAAATTGATACAAGTCTCGGTTTCTGAAACGAGAAACAAGGGAAAAAAACAATAAGTTCATAAATAAGTAAGGAAAATGGTAAAAAGAAGTTTATGTTCATCTCAGAAAGCGTGTTAAGGTTGAAGACAGTAGTGGTGTTGGAAACTTTGAAGGCTAGTCAGTTACGTGCTTGACGGTATGTCACCCAAGGGCTTGATGGGTAGCCGATCATGGTCTTGTATGAAGTTAGTCACGGGCATGGTGGAAGGCCAGCCACGGGCATACCAAGAGCGAGTGCCATGGACGTTGTGGATAGGGACATAACGGGCATGTCTAAAAGTTGGTAACGGTCATGGGTTGTGGTTGACCACGACCGTGATATTCATTAGGCCACAAGCGTGATAGATAGGAAACATAAGGCGTTGCCAGGGAGAAGAACAAGTAGTAAACACAAAGGAAATTTAGTGAAAGACTCATACGATTGAAGGGGAAAAGATGAAACGAGTTCAAATTTGAATTGAGGAAATAATCAAGTTTAGACAAAATCCATACAAGTCTCGGTTTCGGAAACGAGAAACAAGGGAAAAATAAATAAGTTCAGAAATAAGTAAGGAAAATGGTAAAAAGAAGTTTATGTTCATCTCAGAAAGCGTGTTAAGGTTGAAGACAATAGTGGTGCTGGAAAAATTGAAGACTTGTCAGTTAAGTGCTTGACGGTATGTCAGCCAAGGGCTTGATGTGTAGTCGATCATGGTCTTGTATGAAGTTAGTCACGGGCATGGTGGAAGGCCGACCACGGGCATACCAAGAGCGAGCCATGGACGTTGTGGATAGGGACATAACGGGCATGTCTAAAAGGTGATAACGGTCATGGGTTGTGGTTGACCACGACCGTGAGATTCATTAGGCCACAAGCGTGATAGATAGGAAACATAAGGCGTTGCCAGGGAGCAGAATAAGAAGTAAACGCAAAGGAAATTTAGTGAAAGACTCATATGATTGAAGGGGAAAAGATGGAACGAGTTCAAATTTGAATTGTGGAAATAACCAAGTTTAGACAAAATTGATACAAGTCTCGGTTTCGGAAACGAGAAACAAGGGAAAAAAACAATATGTTCATAAATAAGTAAGGAAAATGGTAAAAAGAAGTTTATGTTCATCTCAGAAAGCGTGTTAAGGTTGAAGACAAGAAGGGTACCGGAAACTTTGAAGGCTAGTCGGTTACGTGCTTGACGGTATGTCACCCAAGGGCTTGATAGGTAGCTGATCATGGTCATGTATGAAGTTAGTCATGGGCATGGTGGAAGGCGCCCACGGGCATACCAAGAGCAGGCTATGGACGTTGTGGATAGGGACATAACGGGCATGTCTAAAAGGTGGTAACGGTCATGGGTTGTGGTTGACCACGACCGTTAGATTCATTAGGCCACAAACGTGATAGATAGGAAACATAAGGCGTTGCCACGGAGCAGAACAAGAAGTAAACGCAAAGGAAATTTAGTGAAAGACTCATACAATTGGAGGGGAAAAGATGAAACGAGTTCAAATTTGAATTGCGGAAATAACCAAGTTTAGACAAGATCCATACAATCCTCGGTTTCGGAAATGAGAAACAAGGAAAAAAACAATAAGATCATAAATAAGTAAGGAAAATGGTAAAAAGAAGTTTATGTTCATCTCGAAAAGCGTGTTAAGGTTGAAGAAAGTAGTGGTCTGGGAAACTTTGAAAGCTAGTCAGTTACGTGCTTGACGGCATGTCACCCAAGGGCTTAATGGGTAGCTGATCATGGTCTTGTATGAAGTTAGTCACGGGCATGGTGGAAGGCCAGCCACGGGCATACCAAGAGCAGGCCATTGACGTTGTGGATAGGGACATAACGGGCATGTCTAAAAGGTGGTAACGGTCATGGGTTGTGGTTGACCACGACCGTAATATTCATTAGACCACAAGCGTGATAGATAGGAAACAAAGGCGTTGCGAGGGAGCAGAACAAGAAGTAATTTCCAAGGAAATTTAGTGAAAGACTCATACAATTGAAGGGGAAAAGATGAAACGAGTTCTAATTTGAATTGCGGAAATAACCAAGTTTAGACAAAATCCATACAAGTCTCGGTTTCGGAAACGAGAAAGAAGGGAAAAAAACAATATGTTCATAAATAAGTAAGGAAAATGGTAAAAAGAAGTTTATGTTCAAATCAGAAAGCGTGTTAAGGTTGAAGACAGTAGTGGTGCTGGAAACAATAAAGACTTGTCAGTTAAGTGCTTGACGGTATGTCAGCCAAGGGCTTGATGTGTAGCTGATCATGGTCTTGTATGAAGTTAGTCACGGGCATGGTGGAAGGCCAGCCACGGGCATACCAAGAGCAGGCCATTGACGTTGTGGATAGGGACATAACGGGCATGTCTAAAATGTGGTAACGGTCATGGGTTGTGGTTGACCATGACCGTTAGATTCATTAGGCCACAAACGTGATAGATAGGAAACATAAGGCGTTGCCACGGAGCAGAACAAGAAGTAAACGCAAAGGAAATTTAGTGAAAGACTCATACAATTGGAGGGGAAAAGATGAAACGAGTTCAAATTTGAATTGAGGAAATAACCAAGTTTAGACAAAATCCATACAAGTCTAGGTTTCGGAAACGAGAAACAAGGGAAAAAAAAAAGTTCGTAAATAAGTAAGGAAAATGGTAAAAAGAAGTTTATGTTCAAATCGAGAAAGCGTGTTAAGGTTGAAGACAAGTAGTGGTGCCGGAAACATTGAAGACTTGTCGGCTTACGTGCTTGACGGTATGTCACCCAAGGGCTTGATGGGTACTCGATCATGGTCTTGTATGAAGTTAGTCACGGGCATGGTGGAAGGCCACGGGCATACCAAGAGTACACCATTGACGTTGTGGATAGGGACATAACGGGCATGTCTAAAAGGTGGTAACGGTCATGGGTTGTGGTTGACCACGACCGTAATATTAATTAGACCACAAGCGTGATAGATAGGAAACAAAAGGCGTTGTGAGGGAGCAGAACAAGAAGTAAACGCAAAGGAAATTTAGTGAAAGACTCATACGATTGAAGGGGAAAAGATGAAACGAGTTCAAATTTGAATTGCGGAAATAACCAATTTTAGACAAAATCCTACAAGTCTCTATTTTGGAAACAAGAAACAAGGGAAAAAAACAATAAGGTCACAAATAAGTAAGGAAAATGGTAAAAAGAAGTTTATGTTCATCTCGAGAAAGCGTGTTAAGGTTGAAGACAATAGTGGTGCTGGAAAAATTGAAGACTAGTCAGTTACGTGCTTGACGGTATGTCACCCAAGGGCTTGATGGGTAGATGATCATGGTGTTGTATGAAGTTAGTCACGGGCATGGTGGAAGGCCAGCAACGGGCATACCAAGAGCAGGCCATGGATATTGTTGATAGGGACATAACGGGCATGTCTAAAAGGTCGTAACGGTGATGGGTTGTGGTTGACCACGACCGTGATATTCATTAGGCCACAAGCACGATAGATAGGAAATATAAGGCGTTGCCAGGGAGCAGAACAAGTAGTAAACGCAAAGGAAATTTAGTGAAAGACTCATACGATTGGAGGGGAAAAGATGAAACGAGTTCAAATTTGAATTGCGGAAATAACCAAGTTTAGACAAAATCCATACAATCCTCGGTTTCGGAAATGAGAAACAAGGGAAAAAAACAATAAGATCATAAATAAGTAAGGAAAATGGTAAAAAGAAGTTTATGTTCATCTCAGAAAGCGTGTTAAGGTTGAAGACAGTAGTGGTGCTGGAAACTTTGAAAGCTAGTCAGTTACGTGCTTGACGGCATGTCACCCAAGGGCTTGATGTGTAGCCGATCATGGTCTTGTATGAAGTTAGTCACGGGCATGGAGGAAGGCTAGCCGCGGGCATACAAAAAGGCAATGGACGTTGTGGATAGGGACATAAAGGGCATGTCTAAAAGGTGGTAACGGTCATGGGTTGTGGTTGACCACGACCGTGATATTCATTAGGCCACAAGCGTGATAGATAGGAAACACAAGGCTTTGCCAGGGAGCAGAACAAGAAGTAATTTCCTAGGAAATTTAGTGAAAGACTCATACAATTGAAGGGGAAAAGATGAAACGAGTTCTAATTTGAATTGCGGAAATAACCAAGTTTAGACAAAATCCACACAAGTCTCGGTTTCGGAAACGAGAAACAAGGGAAAAAAAACAATAAGTTCATAAATAAGTAAGGAAAATGGTAAAAAGAAGTTTATGTTCATCTCATAAAGCGTGTTAAGGTTGAAGACAGTAGTGGTGCTGGAAACTTTGAAGGCTAGTCAGTTACGTGCTTGACGGTATGTCACCCAAGGGCTTGATGGGTAGATGATCATGGTCTTGTATGAAGTTAGTCACGGGCATGGTGGAAGGCCGCCCACGGGCATACCAAGAGCAGGCCATTGACGTTGTGGATAGGGACATAACGGGCATGCCTAAAATGTGGTAATGGTCATGGGTTGTGGTTGACCATGACCGTTAGATTCATTAGGCCACAAACGTGATAGATAGGAAACATAAGGCGTTGCCACGGAGCAGAACAAGAAGTAAACGCAAAGGAAATTTAGTGAAAGACTCATACAATTGGAGGGGAAAAGATGAAACGAGTTCAAATTTGAATTGAGGAAATAACCAAGTTTAGACAAAATCCATACAAGTCTAGGTTTCGGAAACGAGAAATAAGGGGAAAAAAAAGTTCAGAAATAAGTAAGGAAAATGGTAAAAAGAAGTTTATGTTCAAATCAGAAAGCGTGTTAAGGTTGAAGACAGTAGTGGTGCTGGAAACATTTAAGACTTGTTAGTTACGTGCTTGACGGTATGTCACCCAAGGGCTTGATGGGTAGCTGATCATGGTCTTGTATGAAGTTAGTCACGGGCATGGTGGAAGGCCAGCCACGGGCATACCAAGAGGTGCCATTGACGTTGTGGATAGGGACATAACGGGCATGTCTAAAAGGTGGTAACGGTCATGGGTTGTGGTTGACCACGACCGTAATATTCATTAGACCACAAGCGTGATAGATAGGAAACAAAAGGCGTTGCGAGGGAGCAGAACAAGAAGTAAACGCAAAGGAAATTTAGTGAAAGACTCATACGATTGAAGGGGAAAAGATGAAACGAGTTCAAATTTGAATTGCGGAAATAACCAAGTTTAGACAAAATCCATAAAAGTCTCGGTTTTGGAAACAAGAAACAAGGGAAAAAAACAATAAGGTCACAAATAAGTAAGGAAAATGGTAAAAAGAAGTTTATGTTCGTCTCAGAAAGCGTGTTAAGGTTGAAGACAATAGTGGTGCTGGAAAAATTGAAGACTAGTCAGTTACGTGCTTGACGGTATGTCACCCAAGGGCTTGATGGGTAGAGGATCATGGTTTTGTATGAAGTTAGTCACGGGCATGGTGGAAGGCCAGCAACGGGCATACCAAGAGCAGGCCATGGACATTGTTGATAGGGACATAACGGGCATGTCTAAAAGGTCGTAACGGTCATGGGTTGTGGTTGACCACGACCGTGATATTCATTAGGCCACAAGCATGATAGATAGGAAACATAAGGCGTTGCCAGGGAGCAAAACAAGTAGTAAACGCGAAGGAAATTTAGTGAAAGACTCATACGATTGGACGGGAAAAGATGAAACGAGTTCAAATTTGAATTGCGGAAATAACCAAGTTTAGACAAACTCCATACAATCCTCGGTTTCGGAAATGAGAAACAAGGGAAAAAAACAATAAGATCATAAATAAGTAAGGAAAATGGTAAAAAGAAGTTTATGTTCATCTCAGAAAGCGTGTTAAGGTTGAAGACAGTAGTGGTGCTGGAAACTTTGAAACCTAGTAAGTTACGTGCTTGACGGCATGTCACCCAAGGGCTTGATGTGTAGCTGATCATGATCTTGTATGAAGTTAGTCACGGGCATGGCGGAAGGCCAGCCGCGGGCATACTAAGAGCAGGCAATGGACGTTGTGGATAGGGACATAAAGGGCATGTCTAAAAGGTGGTAACGGTCATGGGTTGTGGTTGACCACGACCGTGATATTCATTAGGCCACAAGCGTGATAGATAGGAAACACAAGGCTTTGCCAGGGAGCAGAACAAGAAGTAATTTCCAAGGAAATTTAGTGAAAGACTCATACAATTGAAGGGGAAAAGATGAAACGAGTTCTAATTTGAATTGCGGAAATAACCAAGTTTAGACAAAATCCATACAAGTCTCGGTTTCGGAAACGAGAAACAAGGGAAAAAAACAATAAGTTCATAAATAAGTAAGGAAAATGGTAAAAAGAAGTTTATGTTCATCTCAGAAAGCGTGTTAAGGTTGAAGACAGTAGTGGTGCTGGAAACTTTGAAGACTAGTCAGTTAAGTGCTTGACGGTATGTCAGCCAAGGGCTTGATGTGTAGCTGATCATGGTCTTGTATGAAGTTAGTCACGGGCATGGTGGAAGGCCAACCACGGGCATACCAAGAGCAAGCCATGGACGTTGTGGATAGGGACATAACGGGCATGTCTAAAAGGTGGTAACGGTCATGGGTTGTGGTTGACCACGACCGTGATATTCATTAGACCACAAGCGTGATAGATAGGAAACATAAGGCGTTGCGAGGGAGCGGAACAAGAAGTAAACGCAAAGGAAATTTAGTGAAGGACTCATACGATTGAAGGGGAAAAGATGAAACGAGTTCAAATTTGAATTGCGGAAATAACCAAGTTTAGACAAAATCTATACAAGTCTCGGTTTCGGAAACAAGAAACAAGGGAAAAAAAGAATAAGGTCAAAAATAACTATGGAAAATGGTAAAAAGAAGTTTATGTTCATCTCAGAAAGCGTGTTAAGGTTGAAGACAGTAGTGGTGCCGGAAACATTGAAGACTTGTCGCTACGTGCTTGACGGTATGTCACCCAAGGGCTTGATGGGTAGATGATCATGGTCTTGTATGAAGTTAGTCACGAGCATGGTGGAAGGCCAAGCAACGGGCATACCAAGAGCAGGCCATGGACATTGTGGATAGGGACATAACGGGCATGTCTAAAAGGTGGTAACGGTCATGGGTTGTGGTTGACCACGACCGTGATATTAATTAGGCCACAAGCGTGATAGATAGGAAACATAAGGCGTTGCCAGGGGAGGAGAACAAGTAGTAAACACAAAGGAAATTTAGTGAAAGACTCATACGATTGGAGGGGAAAAGATGAAACGAGTTCAAATTTGAATTGCGGAAATAACCAAGTTTAGACAAAATCCATATAATCCTCGGTTTCGGAAATGAGAAACAAGGGAAAAAACACAATAAGATCATAAATAAGTAAGGAAAATGGTAAAAAGAAGTTTATGTTCATCTCGAAAAGCGTGTTAAGGTTGAAGACAGTAGTGGTGCTGGAAACTTTGAAAGCTAGTCAGTTAAGTGCTTGACGGTATGTCACCCAAGGGCTTGATGTGTAGCCGATCATGGTCTTGTATGAAGTTAGTCACGGGCATGGAGGAAGGCCAGCCGCGGGCATACTAAGAGCAGGCCATGGACGTTGTGGATAGGGACATAAAGGGCATGTCTAAAAGGTGGTAACGGTCATGGGTTGTGGTTGACCACGACCATGATACTCATTAGACCACAAGCGTGATAGATAGGAAACATAAGGCGCTGCTAAGGAGCAGAACAAGAAATAAACGCAAAGGAAATTTAGTGAAAGACTCATACGATTGAAGGGCAAAAGATGATACGAGTTCAAATTTGAATTGCGGAAATAACCATGTTTAGACAAATTCCATACAAGTCTCGGTTTCGGAAACGAGAAACAAGGGAAAAAAAATAATAAGTTCATAAATAAGTAAGGAAAATGGTAAAAAGAAGTTTATGTTTATCTCAGAAAGCGTGTTAAGGTTGAAGACAGTAGTGGTGCTAGAAACATTGAAGGCTAGTCGGTCTTACGTGCTTGACGGTATGTCAGCCAAGGGCTTGATGTGTAGCTGATCATGGTCTTGTATAAAGTTAGTCACGGGCATGGTGGAAGGCCAGCCACGGGCATACCATGAGCAGGCCATGGACGTTGTGGATAGGGACATAACGGGCATATCTAAAAGGTGGTAACGGTCATGGGTGTGGTTGACCACGACCGTGATATTCATTAGGCCACAAGCGTGATAGATAGGAAACATAAGGCATTGCCGTGGAGGAGAACAAGAAGTAAACGCAAAGGAAATTTAGTGAAAGACTCATACGATGAAGGGGAAAAGATGAAACGAGTTCAAATTTGAATTGAGGAAATAACCAAGTTTAGACAAAATCCATACAAGTCTAGGTTTCGGAAACGAGAAACAAGGGAAAAAAAAAGTTCGTAAATAAGTAAGGAAAATGGTAAAAAGAAGTTTATGTTCAAATCGAAAGCGTGTTAAGGTTGAAGACAAGTAGGGGTGCCGGAAACATTGAAGACTTGTCGCTTACGTGCTTGACGATATGTCACCCAAGGGCTTGATGGGTAGCTGATCATGGTCTTGTATGAAGTTAGTCACGGGCATGGTGGAAGGCCGCCCACGGGCATACCAGAGAGCAGGCCATTGACGTTGTGGATAGTGGACATAACGGGCATATCTAAAAGGTGGTAACGGTCAGGGGTTGTGGTTGACCACGACCGTGATATTCATTAGGCCACAAGCGTGATAGATAGGAAACATAAGGCATTGCCGGGGAGGAGAACAAGAAGTAAACGCAAAGGAAATTCAGTGAAAGACTCATTCGATTGAAGGGGAAAAGATGAAACGAGTTCAAATTTGAATTGAGGAAATAACCAAGTTTAGACAAAATCCATACAATTCTAGGTTTCGAAAACGAGAAACAAGGGAAAAAAAAAGTTCAGAAATAAGTAAGGAAAATGGTAAAAAGAAGTTTATGTTCAAATCAGAAAGCGTGTTAAGGTTGAAGACAGTAGTGGTGCTGGAAACATTGAAGGCTAGTCAGTTACGTGCTTGACGGTATGTCGCCCAAGGGCTTGATGTGTAGCCGATCATGGTCTTGTATAAAGTTAGTCACGGGCATGGTGGAAGGCCACCACGGGTATACCAAGAGCAGGCCATGGACGTTGTGGATAGGGACATAACGGGCATATCTAAAAGGTGGTAACGGTCGTGGGTTGTGGTTGACCACGACCGTGATATTCATTAGGCCACAAGCGTGATAAGATAGGAAACATTAGGCATTGCACGGGAGCAGAACAAGAAGTAAACGCAAAGGAAATTTAGTGAAAGACTCATACGATTGAAGGGGGAAAAGATGAAACGAGTTCAAATTTGAATTGCGGAAATACCCAAGTTTAGACAAAATCCATACAAGTCTAGGTTTCGGAAACGAGAAACAAGGGAAAAAAAAGTTCGAAATAAGTAAGGAAAATGGTAAAAAGAAGTTTATGTTCAAATCGAAAGCGTGTTAAGGTTGAAGACAAGATAGTGGTGCTTGAAACATTGAAGACTTGTCAGTTACGTGCTTGACGATATGTCACCCAAGGGCTTGATGGGTAGCTGATCATGGTCTTGTATGAAGTTAGTCACGGGCATGGTGGAAGGCCAGCCACGGGCATACCAAGAGCAGGCCATTGACGTTGTGGATAGGGACATAACGGGCATATCTAAAATGTGGTAACGGTCAGGGGTTGTGGTTGACCACGACCGTGATATTCATTAGGCCACAAGCGTGATAGATAGGAAACATAAGGCATTGCCAGGGAGGAGAACAAGAAGTAAACGCAAAGGAAATTTAGTGAAAGACTCATACGATTGAAGGGGAAAAGATGAAACGAGTTCAAATTTGAATTGAGGAAATAACCAAGTTTAGACAAAATCCATACAAGTCTAGGTTTCGGAAACGAGAAACAAGGAGAAAAAAAAGTTCGGAAATAAGTAAGGAAAATGGTAAAAAGAAGTTTATGTTCAAATCGAGAAAGCGTGTTAAGGTTGAAGACAAAGAGTGGTCCCGGAAACATTGAAGGCTAGTCGACTACGTGCTTGACGGTATGTCGGCCAAGGGCATGATGTGTAGCCGATCATGGTCTTGTATAAAGTTAGTCACGGGCATGGTGGAAGGCCACCACGGGCATACCAAGAGCAGTGCCATGGACGTTGTGGATAGGGACATAACGGGCATATCTAAAAGGTGGTAACGGTCGTGGGTTGTGGCTTGACCACGACCGTGATATTCATTAGGCCACAAGCGTGATAGATAGGAAACATAAGGCATTGCCAGGGAGCAGAACAAGAAGTAAACGCAAAGGAAATTTAGTGAAAGACTCATACGATTGAAGGGGAAAAGATGAAACGAGTTCAAATTTGAATTGAGGAAATAACCAAGTTTAGACAAAATCCATACAAGTCTAGGTTTCGGAAACGAGAAACAAGGGAAAAAAAAAGTTCAGAAATAAGTAAGGAAAATGGTAAAAAGAAGTTTATGTTCAAATCAGAAAGCGTGTTAAGGTTGAAGACAGTAGTGGTGCTGGAAACATTGAAGACTTGTCAGTTACGTGCTTGACGATATGTCACCCAAGGGCTTGATGGGTAGCCGATCATGGTCTTGTATGAAGTTAGTCACGGGCATGGTGGAAGGCCAGCCACGGGCATACCAAGAGCAAGCCATTGACGTTGTGGATAGGGACATAACGGGCATATCTAAAAGGTGGTAACGGTCGTGGGTTGTGGTTGACCACGACCGTGATATTCATTAGGCCACAAGCGTGATAGAAGGAAACATAGGTGCCGGGGGAGGAGAACACAGAAGTAAACGCAAAGGAATTGAAAGACTCATTCGATTGAAGGGGAAAAGATGAAACGAGTTCAAATTTGAATTGAGGAAATAACCATGTTTAGACAAAATCCATACATGGGTTCGGAAACGAGAAACAAGGGAAAAAAAAGAAAGAAGAAAAGGTAAAAAATGGGGGGGGGGGTGGGGGGGGGGGGGGGGAGAGGAGGGAAGTAAACGCAAAGGAAATTCAGTGAAAGACTCATTCGATTGAGAGGGGAAAAGATGAAACGAGTTCAAATTTGAATTGAGGAAATAACCATGTTTAGACAAAATCCATACAATTCTAGGTTTCGAGAAAACGAGAAACAAGGGAAAAAAAAAGTTCGTAAATAAGTAAGGAAAATGGTAAAAAGAAGTTTATGTTCAAATCGAAAGCGTGTTAAGGTTGAAGACATGTAGTGGTGCCGGAAACATTGAAGGCTAGTCGGTCACGTGCTTGACGGTATGTCGCCCAAGGGCTTGATGTGTAGCCGATCATGGTCTTGTATAAAGTTAGTCACGGGCATGGTGGAAGGCCACCACGGGCATACCATGAGGAGCCATGGACGTTGTGGATAGGGACATAACGGGCATATCTAAAAGGTGGTAACGGTCGTGGGTTGTGGTTGACCACGACCGTGATATTCATTAGCCACAAGCGTGATAGATAGGAAACATAAGGCATTGCCAGGGAGGAGAACAAGAAGTAAACGCAAAGGAAATTTAGTGAAAGACTCATACGATTGAAGGGGAAAAGATGAAACGAGTTCAAATTTGAATTGAGGAAATAACCAAGTTTAGACAAAATCCATACAAGTCTAGGTTTCGGAAACGAGAAACAAGGGAAAAAAAAGTTGTTGTAGGTGGTAACGGTCAGGGGTTGTGGTTGACCACGACCGTGATATTCATAACAAGCGTGATAGAAGGAAACATAAGGCAGAAGGGAGAACAAGAAGTAAACGCAAAGGAAATTTAGTGAAAGACTATAGAGAAGGGAAAAGATGAAAGAGTTAAGATGAAAGAGAAAAAGGGAAAAAAAAAAAAAAAAAAAGAAAAGAAAAAAAGGGGGTTGGTAGTGGTGCCGGAAACATTGAAGACTTGTCGCTTACGTGCTTGACGATATGTCACCCAAGGGCTTGATGGGTAGCTGATCATGGTCTTGTATGAAGTTAGTCACGGGCATGGTGGAAGGCCACCCACGGGCATACCAAGAGCAAGGTGCCATGGACGTTGTGGATAGGGACATAACGGGCATATCTAAAAGGTGGTAACGGTCAGGGGTTGTGGTTGACCACGACCGTGATATTCATTAGGCCACAAGCGTGATAGATAGGAAACATAAGGCATTGCCAGGGAGAAGAACAAGAAGTAAACGCAAAGGAAATTTAGTGAAAGACTCATACGATTCAAGGGGAAAAGATGAAACGAGTTCAAATTTGAATTGAGGAAATAACCAAGTTTAGACAAAATCCATACAAGTCTAGGTTTCGGAAACGAGAAACAAGGGAAAAAAAGTTCGTAAATAAGTAAGGAAAATGGTAAAAAGAAGTTTATGTTCAAATCGAAAGCGTGTTAAGGTTGAAGACAGAGAAGTGGTGCCGGAAACATTGAAGGCTAGTCGCTTACGTGCTTGACGGTATGTCACCCAAGGGCATGATGTGTAGCCGATCATGGTCTTGTATAAAGTTAGTCACGGGCATGGTGGAAGGCCGACCACGGGCATACCAAGAGCAAGCCATGGACGTTGTGGATAGGGACATAACGGGCATATCTAAAAGGTGGTAACGGTCGGGGGTTGTGGTTGACCACGACCGTGATATTCATTAGGCCACAAGCGTGATAGATAGGAAACATAAGGCATTGCCGGGTAGGGGAGCGTAACAAGAAGTAAACGCAAAGGAAATTTAGTGAAAGACTCATACGATTGAAGGGGAAAAGATGAAACGAGTTCAAATTTGAATTGCGGAAATACCCAAGTTTAGACAAAATCCATACAAGTCTAGGTTTCAGAAACGAGAAACAAGGGAAAAAAATAAGTTCAGAAATAAGTAAGGAAAATGGTAAAAAGAAGTTTATGTTCAAATCAGAAAGCGTGTTAAGGTTGAAGACAGTAGTGGTGCTGGAAACATTGAAGACTTGTCAGTTACGTGCTTGACGATATGTCACCCAAGGGCTTGATGGGTAGCCGATCATGGTCTTGTATGAAGTTAGTCACGGGCATGGTGGAAGGCCACCACGGGCATACCAAGAGCGAGTGCCATTGACGTTGTGGATAGGGACATAACGGGCATATCTAAAAGGTGGTAACGGTCATGGGTTGTGGTTGACCACGACCGTGATATTCATTAGGCCACAAGCGTGATAGATAGGAAACATAAGGCATTGCCGGGGAGGAGAACAAGAAGTAAACGCAAAGGAAATTCAGTGAAAGACTCATTCGATTGAAGGGGAAAAGATGAAACGAGTTCAAATTTGAATTGAGGAAATAACCATGTTTAGACAAAATCCATACAATTCTAGGTTTCGAAAACGAGAAACAAGGGAAAAAAAAAGTTCAGAAATAAGTAAGGAAAATGGTAAAAAGAAGTTTATGTTCAAATCAGAAAGCGTGTTAAGGTTGAAGACAAGTAGTGGTGCCGGAAACATTGAAGGCTAGCCGCTACGTGCTTGACGGTATGTCAGCCAAGGGCTTGATGTGTAGCTGATCATGGTCTTGTATAAAGTTAGTCACGGGCATGGTGGAAGGCCAGCCACGGGTATACCAAGAGCAGGCCATGGACGTTGTGGATAGGGACATAACGGGCATATCTAAAAGGTGGTAACGGTCAGGGGTTGTGGTTGACCACGACCGTGATATTCATTAGGCCACAAGCGTGATAGATAGGAAACATTAGGCATTGCCAGGGAGCAGAACAAGAAGTAAACGCAAAGGAAATTTAGTGAAAGACTCATACGATTGAAGGGGAAAAGATGAAACGAGTTCAAATTTGAATTGCGGAAATACCCAAGTTTAGACAAAATCCATACAAGTCTAGGTTTCGGAAACGAGAAACAAGGGAAAAAAAAAGTTCAGAAATAAGTAAGGAAAATGGTAAAAAGAAGTTTATGTTCAAATCAGAAAGCGTGTTAAGGTTGAAGACAAAGAGTGGTGCCGGAAACATTGAAGACTTGTCGCTTACGTGCTTGACGATATGTCACCCAAGGGCTTGATGGGTAGCTGATCATGGTCTTGTATGAAGTTAGTCACGGGCATGGTGGAAGGCCTGCCCACGGGCATACCAAGAGCAAAGCCATTGACGTTGGTTGATAGGGACATAACGGGCATATCTAAAATGTGGTAACGGTCGTGGGTTGTGGTTGACCACGACCGTGATATTCATTAGGCCACAAGCGTGATAGATAGGAAACATAAGGCATTGCCGTGGAGGAGAACAAGAAGTAAACGCAAAGGAAATTTAGTGAAAGACTCATACGATTGAAGGGGAAAAGATGAAACGAGTTCAAATTTGAATTGAGGAAATAACCAAGTTTAGACAAAATCCATACAAGTCTAGGTTTCGAAAACGAGAAACAAGGGAAAAAAAAAAAGTTCGAAATAAGTAAGGAAAATGGTAAAAAGAAGTTTATGTTCAAATCGAAAGCGTGTTAAGGTTGAAGACAAGTAGTGGTGCCGGAAACATTGAAGGCTAGTCGCTACGTGCTTGACGGTATGTCGCCCAAGGGCTTGATGTGTAGCCGATCATGGTCTTGTATAAAGTTAGTCACGGGCATGGTGGAAGGCCACCCACGGGCATACCATGAGTGTGCCATGGACGTTGTGGATAGGGACATAACGGGCATATCTAAAAGGTGGTAACGGTCAGGGGTTGTGGTTGACCACGACCGTGATATTCATTAGGCCACAAGCGTGATAGATAGGAAACATAAGGCATTGCCAGGGAGGAGAACAAGAAGTAAACGCAAAGGAAATTTAGTGAAAGACTCATACGATTGAAGGGGAAAAGATGAAACGAGTTCAAATTTGAATTGAGGAAATAACCAAGTTTAGACAAAATCCATACAAGTCTAGGTTTCGGAAACGAGAAACAAGGAAAAAAAAAAAAGTTCGTAAATAAGTAAGGAAAATGGTAAAAAGAAGTTTATGTTCAAATCGAAAGCGTGTTAAGGTTGAAGACAAGCGTAGTGGTGCCGGAAACATTGAAGGCTAGCCGCTACGTGCTTGACGGTAATGTCGCCCAAGGGCTTGATGTGTAGCCGATCATGGTCTTGTATAAAGTTAGTCACGGGCATGGTGGAAGGCCACCCACGGGCATACCATGAGCAAAGCCATGGACGTTGTGGATAGGGACATAACGGGCATATCTAAAAGGTGGTAACGGTCGTGGGTTGTGGTTGACCACGACCGTGATATTCATTAGGCCACAAGCGTGATAGATAGGAAACATAAGGCATTGCCAGGAGCAGTAACAAGAAGTAAACGCAAAGGAAATTTAGTGAAAGACTCATACGATTGAAGGGGAAAAGATGAAACGAGTTCAAATTTGAATTGCGGAAATACCCAAGTTTAGACAAAATCCATACAAGTCTAGGTTTCAGAAACGAGAAACAAGGGAAAAAAAAAAGTTCAGAAATAAGTAAGGAAAATGGTAAAAAGAAGTTTATGTTCAAATCAGAAAGCGTGTTAAGGTTGAAGACAAGTGGTGCCGGAAACATTGAAGACTTGTCGGCTACGTGCTTGACGATATGTCACCCAAGGGCTTGATGGGTAGCTGATCATGGTCTTGTATGAAGTTAGTCACGGGCATGGTGGAAGGCCAACCACGGGCATACCAAGAGCATGCCATGGACGTTGTGGATAGGGACATAACGGGCATATCTAAAAGGTGGTAACGGTCAGGGTTGTGGCCGACCACGACCATGATATTCATTAGCCACAAGCGTGATAGATAGGAAACATAAGGCATTGCCATGTGGAGCGTAACAAGAAGTAAACGCAAAGGAAATTTAGTGAAAGACTGCATACGATCAAGGGGAAAAGATGAAACGAGTTCAAATTTGAATTGGGGAAATACCCAAGTTTAGACAAAATCCATACAAGTCTGGGGTTGGGAAAAGGAAAAAAGAGGAAAAACAATAAGGTCATAAATAAGTAGGGAAGATGATAGAAAGAAGTTTATGTTGTCGGGGGGGGGAGAGTGGTGCCGGAGTCTTTGAAAGCTAGCGGTCACGTGCTTGACGGTATGTCACCCAAGGGCTTGATGGGTACTCGATCATGGTCTTGTATGAAGTTAGTCACGGGCATGGAGGAAGGCCAGCCGCGGGCATACTAAGAGCAGGCCATGGACGTTGTGGATAGGGACATAAAGGGCATGTCTAAAAGGTGGTAACGGTCATGGGTTGTGGTTGACCACGACCATGATACTCATTAGACCACAAGCGTGATAGATAGGAAACATAAGGCACCGCTAAGGGAGCAGAACAAGAAGTAAACGCAAAGGAAATTTAGTGAAAGACTCATACGATTGAAGGGCAAAAGATGAAACGAGTTCAAATTTGAATTGCGGAAATAACCATGTTTAGACAAATTCCATACAAGTCTCGGTTTCGGAAACGAGAAACAAGGGAAAAAAAACAATAAGTTCATAAATAAGTAAGGAAAATGGTAAAAAGAAGTTTATGTTCATCTCATAAAGCGTGTTAAGGTTGAAGACAGTAGTGGTGCTGGAAACTTTGAAGGCTAGTCAGTTACGTGCTTGACGGTATGTCACCCAAGGGCTTGATGTGTAGCTGATCATGGTCTTGTATGAAGTTAGTCACGGGCATGGTGGAAGGCCACCACGGGCATACCAAGAGCAGTGCCATGGACGTTGTGGATAGGGACATAACGGGCATATCTCAAAGGTGGTAACGGTCATGGGTTGTGGTTGACCACGACCGTGATATTCATTAGGCCACAAGCGTGATAGATAGGAAACATAAGGCATTGCCATGGAGCAGAACAAGAAGTAAACGCAAAGGAAATTTAGTGAAAGACTCATACGATTGAAGGGGAAAAGATGAAACGAGTTCAAATTTGAATTGAGGAAATAACCAAGTTTACACAAAATCCATACAAGTCTAGGTTTCGGAAACGAGAAACAAGGGAAAAAAAAAAGTTCAGAAATAAGTAAGGAAAATGGTAAAAAGAAGTTTATGTTCAAATCAGAAAGCGTGTTAAGGTTGAAGACAGTAGTGGTGCTGGAAACATTGAAGACTTGTCAGTTACGTGCTTGACGATATGTCACCCAAGGGCTTGATGGGTAGCTGATCATGGTCTTGTATGAAGTTAGTCACGGGCATGGTGGAAGGCTAGCCCACGGGCATACCAAGAGCAGGCCATTGACGTTGTGGATAGGGACATAACGGGCATGTCTAAAAGGTGGTAACGGTCATGGGTTGTGGTTGATCACGACCGTAATATTCATTAGACCACAAGCGTGATAGATAGGAAACAAAAGGCGTTGCGAGGGAGCAGAACAAGAAGTAAACGCAAAGGAAATTTAGTGAAAGACTCATACGATTGAAGGGGAAAAGATGAAACGAGTTCAAATTTGAATTGCGGAAATAACCAAGTTTAGACAAAATCCATACAAGTCTCGGTTTTGGAAACAAGAAACAAGGGAAAAAAACAATAAGGTCACAAATAAGTAAGGAAAATGGTAAAAAGAAGTTTATGTTCATCTCAGAAAGCGTGTTAAGGTTGAAGACAATAGTGGTGCTGGAAAAATTGAAGACTAGTCAGTTACGTGCTTGACGGTATGTCACCCAAGGGCTTGATGGGTAGAGGATCATGGTCTTGTATGAAGTTAGGCACGGGCATGGTGGAAGGCCAGCAACGGGCATACCAAGAGCAGGCCATGGACATTGTTGATATGGACATAACGGGCATGTCTAAAAGGTCGTAACGGTCATGGGTTGTGGTTGACCACGACCATGATATTCATTAGGCCACAAGCATGATAGATAGGAAACATAAGGCGTTGCCAGGGAGCAGAACAAGTTGTAAACGCAAAGGAAATTTAGTGAAAGACTCATACGATTGGAGGGGAAAAGATGAAACGAGTTCAAATTTGAATTGCGGAAATAACCAAGTTTAGACAAACTCCATACAATCCTCGGTTTTGGAAATGAGAAACAAGGGAAAAAAACAATAAGATCATAAATAAGTAAGGAAAATGGTAAAAAGAAGTTTATGTTCATCTCAGAAAGCGTGTTAAGGTTGAAGACAGTAGTGGTGCTGGAAACTTTGAAAGCTAGTAAGTTACGTGCTTGACGGCATGTCACCCAAGGGCTTGATGTGTAGCTGATCATGGTCTTGTATGAAGTTAGTCACGGGCATGGAGGAAGGCCAGCCACGGGCATACGTAGAGCAGGCAATGGACGTTGTGGATAGGGACATAAAGGGCATGTCTAAAAGGTGGTAACGGTCATGGGTTGTGGTTGACCACGACCGTGATATTGATTAGGCCACAAGCGTGATAGATAGGAAACACAAGGCTTTGCCAGGGAGCAGAACAAGAAGTAATTTCCAAGGAAATTTAGTGAAAGACTCATACGATTGAAGGGGAAAAGATGAAACGAGTTCTAATTTGAATTGCGGAAATAACCAAGTTTAGACAAAATCCATACAAGTCTCGGTTTCGGAAACGAGAAACAAGGGAAAAAAACAATAAGTTCATAAATAAGTAAGGAAAATGGTAAAAAGAAGTTTATGTTCATCTCGAAAAAGCGTGTTAAGGTTGAAGACAAGTAGTGGTGCCGGAAACTTTGAAGACTAGTCGGTTAAGTGCTTGACGGTATGTCGCCCAAGGGCTTGATGGGTAGCTCGATCATGGTCTTGTATGAAGTTAGTCACGGGCATGGTGGAAGGCCAACCACGGGCATACCAAGAGCGTGCCATGGACGTTGTGGATAGGGACATAACGGGCATGTCTAAAAGGTGGTAACGGTCATGGGTTGTGGTTGACCACGACCGTGATATTCATTAGGCCACAAGCGTGATAGATAGGAAACATAAGGCGTTGCGAGGGAGCGGAACAAGAAGTAAACGCAAAGGAAATTTAGTGAAAGACTCATACGATTGAAGGGGAAAAGATGAAACGAGTTCAAATTTGAATTGCGGAAATAACCAAGTTTAGACAAAATCTATACAAGTCTCTGTTTCGAAACAAGAAACAAGGGAAAAAAAGAATAAGGTCAAAAATAACTATGGAAAATGGTAAAAAGAAGTTTATGTTCATCTCAGAAAGCGTGTTAAGGTTGAACACAGTAGTGGTGCTGGAAACATTGAAGACTTGTCAGTTACGTGCTTGACGGTATCTCACCCAAGGGCTTGATGGGTAGATGATCATGGTCTTGTATGAAGTTAGTCACGAGCATGGTGGAGGGCCGGCAACGGGCATACCAAGAGCAGTGCCATGGACATTGTGGATAGGGACATAACGGGCATGTCTAAAAGGTGGTAACGGTCATGGGTTGTGGTTGACCACGACCGTGATATTAATTAGGCCACAAGCGTGATAGATAGGAAACATAAGGCGTTGCCAGGGAGCAGAACAAGAAGTAAACGCAATGGAAATTTAGTGAAAGACTCATACCATTGGAGGGGAAAAGATGAAACGCGTTCAAATTTGAATTGCGGAAATAACCAAGTTTAGACAAAATCCATATAATCCTCGGTTTCGGAAATGAGAAACAAGGGAAAAAACACAATAAGATCATAAATAAGTAAGGAAAATGGTAAAAAGAAGTTTATGTTCATCTCGAAAGCGTGTTAAGGTCAAGACAAGAGTGGTGCCGGAAACTTTGAAAGCTAGTCAGCTACGTGCTTGACGGTATGTCACCCAAGGGCTTGATGTGTAGCCGATCATGGTCTTGTATGAAGTTAGTCACGGGCATGGAGGAAGGCCACCACGGGCATACCAAGAAAGGCCATGGACGTTGTGGATAGGGACATAAATGGCATGTCTAAAAGGTGGTAACGGTCATGGGTTGTGGTTGACCACGACCATGATACTCATTAGACCACAAGCGTGATAGATAGGAAACATAAGGCGCTGCTAAGGAGCAAAACAAGAAGTAAACGCAAAGGAAATTTAGTGAAAGACTCATACGATTGAAGGGGAAAAGATGAAACGAGTTCAAATTTGAATTGCGGAAATAACCATGTTTAGACAAATTCCATACAAGTCTCGGTTTCGGAAACGAGAAACAAGGAAAAAACAATAAGTTCATAAATAAGTAAGGAAAATGGTAAAAAGAAGTTTATGTTTATCTCAGAAAGCGTGTTAAGGTTGAAGACAGTAGTGGTGCTGGAAACATTGAAGGCTAGTCAGTTACGTGCTTGACGGTATGTCAGCCAAGGGCTTGATGTGTAGCTAATCATGGTCTTGTATAAATTTAGTCACGGGCATGGTGGAAGGCCAACCACGGGCATACCAAGAGCAGGCCATGGACGTTGTGGATAGGGACATAACGGGCATATCTAAAAGGTGGTAACGGTCAAGGGTTGTGGTTGACCACGACCGTGATATTCATTATGCCACAAGCGTGATAGATAGGAAACATAAGGCATTGCCAGGGAGCAGAACAAGAAGTAAACGCAAAGGAAATTTAGTGAAAGACTCATACGATTGAAGGGGAAAAGATGAAACGAGTTCAAATTTGAATTGCGGAAATAACTAAGTTTAGACAAAATCCATACAAGACTCGGTTTCGGAAACGAGAAACAAGGGAAAAAAAACAATAAGTTCAGAAATAAGTAAGGAAAATGCTAAAAAGAAGTTGATGTTCATTTGAGAAAGCGTGTTAAGGTTGAAGACAGTAGTGGTGCTGGAAACATTGAAGAGTAGTCTGTTACGTGCTTGACGGTATGTCAGCCAAGGGCTTGATGGGTAGCTGATCATGGTCTTGTATAAAGTTAGTCACAGGCATGGTGGAAGGCCGCCCACGGGCATACCAAGAGCAAAGCTATGGACGTTGTGGATAGGGACATAACAGGCATGTCTAAAAGGTGGTAACGGTCATGGGTTGTGGTTGACCACGACCGTGATATTCATTAGGCCACAAGCGTGATAGATAGGAAACACAAGGCAATTCCAGGGAGCAGAACAAGAAGTAATTGCCTAGGAAATTTAGTGAAATACTCATACAATTGAAGGGGAAAAGATGAAACAACTTCAAATTTGAATTGCAGAAATAACCAAGTTTAGACAAAATCCATACAAGTCTCGGTTTCGGAAACGAGAAACATGGGAAAAAACAATAAGTTCATAAATAAGTAAGGAAAATGGTAAAAAGAAGTTTATGTTCATCTCAGAAAGCGTGTTAAGGTTGAAGACAGTAAGTGGTGCTGAAACTTTGAAGACTAGTCGGTTAAGTGCTTGACGGTATGTCGCCCAAGGGCTTGATGTGTAGCCGATCATGGTCTTGTATGAAGTTAGTCACGGGCATGGTGGAAGGCCAACCACGGGCATACCAAGAGCAGGCCATGGACGTTGTGGATAGGGACATAACGGGCATGTCTAAAAGGTGGTAACGGTCATGGGTTGTGGTTGACCACGACCGTGATATTCATTAGACCACAAGCGTGATAGATAGGAAACATAAGGAGTTGCGAGGGAGCGGAACAAGAAGTAAACGCAAAGGAAATTTAGTGAAGGACTCATACGATTGAAGGGGAAAAGATGAAACGAGTTCAAATTTGAATTGCGGAAATAACTAAGTTTAGACAAAATCCATACAAGACTCGGTTTCGGAAACGAGAAACAAGGGAAAAAAACAATAAGTTCAGAAATAAGTAAGGAAAATGCTAAAAAGAAGTTGATGTTCATTTGAGAAAGCGTGTTAAGGTTGAAGACAGTAGTGGTGCTGGAAACATTGAAGAGTAGTCTGTTACGTGCTTGACGGTATGTCACCCAAGGGCTTGATGGGTAGCCGATCATGGTCTTGTATAAAGTTAGTCACGGGCATGGTGGAAGGCCCCGGCCACGGGCATACCAAGAGCAGGCTATGGACGTTGTGGATAGGGACATAACAGGCATGTCTAAAAGGTGGTAACGGTCATGGGTTGTGGTTGACCACGACCGTGATATTCATTAGGCCACAAGCGTGATAGATAGGAAACACAAGGCAATTCCAGGGAGCAGAACAAGAAGTAATTGCCAAGGAAATTTAGTGAAATACTCATACAATTGAAGGGGAAAAGATGAAACAACTTCAAATTTGAATTGCAGAAATAACCAAGTTTAGACAAAATCCATACAAGTCTCGGTTTCGGAAACGAGAAACATGGGAAAAAACAATAAGTTCATAAATAAGTAAGGAAAATGGTAAAAAGAAGTTTATGTTCATCTCAGAAAGCGTGTTAAGGTTGAAGACAGTAGTGGTGCTGGAAACTTTGAAGACTAGTCAGTTAAGTGCTTGACGGTATGTCGCCCAAGGGCTTGATGTGTAGCCGATCATGGTCTTGTATGAAGTTAGTCACGGGCATGGTGGAAGGCCAACCACGGGCATACCAAGAGCGAGCCATGGACGTTGTGGATAGGGACATAACGGGCATGTCTAAAAGGTGGTAACGGTCATGGGTTGTGGTTGACCACGACCGTGATATTCATTAGACCACAAACGTGATAGATAGGAAACATAAGGCGTTGCGAGGGAGCGGAACAAGAAGTAAACGCAAAGGAAATTTAGTGAAGGACTCATACGATTGAAGGGGAAAAGATGAAACGAGTTCAAATTTGAATTGCGGAAATAACCAAGTTTAGACAAAATCTATACAAGTCTCGGTTTCGGAAACAAGAAACAAGGGAAAAAAAGAATAAGGTCAAAAAAAACTATGGAAAATGGTAAAAAGAAGTTTATGTTCATCTCAGAAAGCGTGTTAAGGTTGAAGACAGTAGTGGTGCTGGAAACATTGAAGACTTGTCAGTTACGTGCTTGACGGTATGTCACCCAAGGGCTTGATGGGTAGATGATCATGGTCTTGTATGAAGTTAGTCACGAGCATGGTGGAAGGCCAGCAACGGGCGTACCAAGAGCAGGCCATGGACATTGTGGATAGGGACATAACGGGCATGTCTAAAAGGTGGTAATGGTCATGGGTTGTGGTTGACCACGACCGTGATATTAATTAGGCCACAAGCGTGATAGATAGGAAACATAAGGCGTTGCCAGGGAGCAGAACAAGAAGTAAACGCAAAGGAAATTTAGTGAAAGACTCATACGATTGGAGGGGAAAAGATGAAACGAGTTCAAATTTGAATTGCGGAAATAACCAAGTTTAGACAAAATCCATATAATCCTCGGTTTCGGAAATGAGAAACAAGGGAAAAAACACAATAAGATCATAAATAAGTAAGGAAAATGGTAAAAAGAAGTTTATGTTCATCTCAGAAAGCGTGTTAAGGTTGAAGACAGTAGTGGTGCTGGAAACTTTGAAAGCTAGTCAGTTACGTGCTTGACGGTATGTCACCCAAGGGCTTGATGTGTAGCTGATCATGGTCTTGTATGAAGTTAGTCACGGGCATGGAGGAAGGCCAGCCGCGGGCATACTAAGAGCAGGCCATGGACGTTGTGGATAGGGACATAAATGGCATGTCTAAAAGGTGGTAACGGTCATGGGTTGTGGTTGACCAAGACCATGATACTCATTAGACCACATGCATGATAGATAGGAAACATAAGGCGCTGCTAAGGAGCAGAACAAGAAGTAAACGCAAAGGAAATTTAGTGAAAGACTCATACGATTGAAGGGGAAAAGATGAAACGAGTTCAAATTTGAATTGCGGAAATAACCATGTTTAGACAAATTCCATACAAGTCTCGGTTTCGGAAACGAGAAACAAGGGAAAAAACAATAAGTTCAGAAATAAGTAAGGAAAATGGTAAAAAGAAGTTTATGTTCATCTCAAAAACCGTGTTAAGGTTGAAGACAGTAGTGGTGCTGGAAACTTTGAGGACTAGTCAGTTACGTGCTTGATGGTATATCAGCCAAGGGCTTGATGGGTAGCTGATCATGGTCTTGTATGAAGTTAGTCACGGGCATGGTGGAAGGCCAGCCACGGGCATACCAAGAGCAGGCCATGGACGTTGTGGATAGGGACATAACGGGCATATCTAAAAGGTGGTAATGGTCAGGGGTTGTGGTTGACCACGACCATGATATTCATTAGGCCACAAGCGTGATAGATAGGAAACATAAGGCATTGCCAGGGAGCAGAACAAGAAGTAAACGCAAAGGAAACTTAGTGAAAGACTCATACGATTGAAGGGGAAAAGATGAAACGAGTTCAAATTTAACTTGCGGAAATAACAAAGTTTAGACAAAATCCATACAAGTCTCGGTTTCGGAAACGAAAAACAAGGGAAAAAAACAATAAGTTCAGAAATAAGTAAGGAAAATTGTAAAAAGAAGTTTATGTTCATCTCGTAAAGCGTGTTAAGGTTGAAGACAGATTAGTGGTGCCGGAAACTTTGAAGACTAGTTAGTTACGTGCTTGACGGTATGTCACCTAAGGGCTTGATGTGTAGTTGATCATGGTCTTGTATGAAGTTAGTCACGGGCATGGTGGAAGGCTAGCCACGGGCATACCAAGAGCGGCCATGGACGTTGTGGATAGGGACATAACGGGCATGTCTAAAAGGTGATAACGGTCATGGGTTGTGGTTGACCATGATCGTGATATTCATTAGGCCACAAGCGTGATAGATAGGAAACATAAGGCGGTTCCAGGGAGCGAACAAGAAGTAAACGCAAAGGAAATTTAGTGAAAGACTCATACGATTGAAGGGGAAAAGATGAAACGAGTTCAAATTTGAATTGCGGAAATAACCAAAGTTTTGACAAAATCCATACATGTCTCGGTTTCGGAAACGAGAAACAAGGGAAAAAAACAATAAGTTCAGAAATAAGTAAGGAAAATGGTAAAAAGAAGTTTATGTTCATCACAGAAAGCGTGTTAAGGTTGAAGACAGTAGTGGTGTTGGAAACTTTGAAGACTAATCAGTTACGTGCTTGACGGTATGTAATCCAAGGGCTTTATGGGTAGCCGATCATGGTCTTGTATGAAGTTAGTCACGGGCATGGTGGAAGGCCAACCACGGGCATACCAAGAGCAAGCCATGGACGTTGTGGATAGGGACATAACGGGCATGTCTAAAAGGTGGTAACGGTCATGGGTTGTGGTTGACCACGACCGTGATATTCATTAGGCCACAAGCGTGATAAATAGGAAACATAATTCGTTGCTAGGGAGCAGAACTACAAGTAAACGCAAAGGAATTTTAGTGAAAGACTCATACGATTAACGGGGGAAAGATGAAACGAGGTCAAATTTGAATTGCGGAAATAACCAAGTTTAGAAAAAATCCATACAAGTCTCGGTTTCAGAAACGAGAAACAAGAGGAACAAAACAATAAGTTCATAAATAAGTAAGGAAAATTGTAAAAAGAAGTTTATGTTCATCTCAGAAAGCATGTTAAGGTTGAAGACAGTAGTGGTCTTGGAAACTTTGAAGACTAATCGGTTACGTGCTTGACGATATGTCACCCAAGGGCTTGATGGGTAGGTGATCATGGTCTTGTATGAAATTAGTCACGGGCATGGTTGAAGGCCGGCCACGGGCATACCAAGAGCGAGGCCATGGACGTTGTGGATAGGGACATAACGGGGATGTCTAAAAGGTGGTAACGGTCATGGGTTGGTGTTGACCACTACCGTGATATTCATTAGGACACAAGCGTGATAGATAGGACACATAAGGCGTTGCCGGGGAGCAGAACAAGAAGTAAACGCAAAGGAAATTTAGTGAAAGACTCATACGATTGAAGGGGAAAAGATGAAACGAGTTCAAATTTGAATTGCGGAAATAACCAAGTTTAGACAAAATCCATACATGTCTCGGTTTCGGAAACGAGAAACAAGGGCAACAAAACAATAAGTTCGAAATAAGTAAGGAAAATTGTAAAAAGAAGTTTATGTTCATCTCGAAAGCGTGTTAAGGTTAAAGACAGTAGTGGTGCTTGATATTTCGAAGACCAGTCAGTTACGTCTTTGACGGTATGTCACCCAAGGGCTTGATGGGTAGCACATATCATGGTCTTGTATGAAGTTAGTCACGGGCATGGTGGATGGCTAGCCATGGGCGTACCAAGAGCAGGCCATGGACGTTGTGGATAGGGACATAACGGGCATGTCTAAAAGGTGGTAACGGTCATGGGTTGTGGTTGACCATGACCGTGATATTCATTAGGCCACAAGCGTGATAGATAGGAAACATAAGGCGGTTCCGGGGAGCGAACAAGAAGTAAACGCAAAGGAAATTTAGTGAAAGACTCGTACGATTGAAGGGGAAAAGATGAAACGAGTTCAAATTTGAATTGCGGAAATAACCATGTTTAGACAAAATCCATACATGTCTCGGTTTCGGAAACGAGAAACAAGGGAAAAAACAAAGTTCATAAATAAGTAAGGAAAATGGTAAAAAGAAGTTTATGTTCATCTCAAAACCGTGTTAAGGTTGAAGACGGTAGTGGTGCCGGAAACTTTGAAGACTAATCAGTTACGTGCTTGACGGTATGTCATCCAAGGGCTTTATGGGTAGCTGATCATGGTCTTGTATGAAGTTAGTCACGGGTATGGTGGAAGACCAGCCACGGGCATACCAAGAGCAGGCCATGGACGTTGTGGATAGGGACATAACGGGCATGTCGAAAAGGTGGTAACGGTCGGGGGTTGTGGTTGACCACGACCGTGATATTCATTAGGCCACAAGCGTGATAGATAGGAAACATAAGGCGTTGCCGGGGAGCGGAACAAGAAGTAAATGCAAAGGAAACTTAGTGAAAGACTCATACGATTGAAGGGGAAAATATGAAACGAGTTACAAATTTGACTTGCGGAAATAACCAAGTTTAGACAAAATCCATACAAGTCTCGGTTTCGGAAACGAGAAACAAGGGAAAAAAACAATATGTTCCAAATAAGTAAGGAAAATTGTAAAAAGAAGTTTATGTTCATCTCGGAGAAAGCGTGTTAAGGTTGCAGACGGTAGTGGTCTTTGAAACTTTGAAGACTAGTCGATTACGTGCTTGATGGTATGTCGCCCGAGGGCTTGATGGGTAGGCGATCATGGTCTTGTATGAAGTTAGTCACGGGCATGGTGGAGGGCTAGCAACGGGAATACCAAGAGCGTGCCATGGACGTTGTGGATAGGGACATAACGGGCATGTCGAAAAAGGTGGTAACGGTCATGGGTTGTGGTTGACCATGACTGTGATATTCATTAGGCCACAAGCGTGATAGATAGGAAACATAAGGCATTGCCAGGGAGCAGAACAAGAAGTAAACGCAAAGGAAATTTAGTGAAAGACTCATACGATTGAAGGGGAAAAGGATGAAACGAGTTCAAACTTGAATTGCGGAAATAACAAAGTTTAGACAAAATCCATACAAGTCTCTGTTTCGAAAACGAGAAACAAGGGAAAAAAACAATAAGTTCAGAAATAAATAAGGAAAATGGTAAAAAGAAGTTGATGTTCCTCTCGAAAGCGTGTTAAGGTTGAAGACTAATTAGTGGTGCCTCGGAAACTTTGAAGACTAGTCAGTTACGTGCTTGACGGTATGTCGACCAAGAGCTTGATGGGTAGCGCGATCATGGTCTTGTATGAGGTTAGTCACGGGCATGGTGGAAGGCCAACCACGGGCATATCAAGAGCAGGCTATGGACGTTGTGGATAGGGACATAACAGGCATGTCTAAAAGGTGGTAACGGTCATGGGTTGTGGTTGACCACGACCGTGATATTCATTAGGCCACAAGCGTGATAGATAGGAAACACAAGGCATTCCGATGGAGCGTAGACAAGAAGTAATTGCCAAGGAAATTTAGTGAAATACTCATCCAATTGAAGGGAAAAAGATGAAACAAGTTCAAATTTGAATTGCAGAAATAACCAAGTTTAGACAAAATCCATACAAGTCTCGGTTTCGGAAACGAGAAACATGGGAAAAAAACAATAAGTTCAGAAATAAGTAAGGAAAATGGTAAAAAGAAGTTCACGTTCATCTCAAAAGCGTGTTAAGGTTGAAGACAGTAGTGGTGCTGGAAACTTTGAAGACTAGTCAGTTAAGTGCTTGACGGTATGTCAGCCAAGGGCTTGATGGGTAGACTGATCATGGTCTTGTATGAAGTTAGTCACGGGCATGGTGGAGGGCCAGCAACGGGAATACCCTGAGCGGAGCCATGGACGGTTGTGGATAGGGACATAACGGGTATGTCTAAAAGGTGGTAACGGTCATGGGTTGTGGTTGACCACGACCGTGATATTCATTAGGCCACAAGCGTGATAGATAGGAAGCATAAGGCATTGCCAGGGAGCAGAACAAGAAGTAAACGCAAAGGAAATTTAGGGAAAGACTCGTACCATTGAAGGGGAAAAGATGAAACGAGTTCTAATTTGAATTGCGGAAATAACCAAGTTTAGACAAAATCCATACAAGTCCTCGGTTTCTGAAACGAGAAACAAGGGAAAAAAACAATAAGTTCATAAATAAGTAAGGAAAATGGTAAAAAGAAGTTTATGTTCATCTCGGAAAGCGTGTTAAGGTTGAAGACAAGTAGTGGTGCCGGAAACTTTGAAGACTAGTCCGTTACGTGCTTGACGGTATGTC
Source organism: Linum usitatissimum (assembly GCA_030674075.2). Classification (NCBI taxonomy): domain Eukaryota; kingdom Viridiplantae; phylum Streptophyta; class Magnoliopsida; order Malpighiales; family Linaceae; genus Linum; species Linum usitatissimum. The sequence goes on from JAUJYP020001175.1 coordinate 54,542, forward strand.
ACCCAAGGGCTTGATGTGTAGCTGATCATGGTCTTGTATGAAGTTAGTCACGGGCATGGTGGAAGGCCGGCCACGGGCATACCAAGAGCGGGCCATGGACGTTGTGGATAGGGACATAACGGGCATGTCTAAAAGGTGGTAACGGTCATGGGTTGTGGTTGACCACGACCGTGATATTCATTAGGCCACAAGCGTGATAGATAGGAAACATAAGGCTTTGCCGAGGAAGCGAACAAGAAGTAAACGCAAAGGAAATTTAGTGAAAGACTCATACAATTGAAGGGGAAAAGATGAAACGAGTTCTAATTTGAATTGCGGAAATAACCAAGTTTAGACAAAATCCATACAAGTCTCGGTTTCGGAAACGAGAAACAAGGGAAAAACAATAAGTTCAGAAATAAGTAAGGAAAATGGTAAAAAGAAGTTTATGTTCATCTCGAAACCGTGTTAAGGTTGAAGACGGTAGTGGTGCTGGAAACTTTGAAGACTAGTCGGTTACGTGCTTGATGGTATGTCACCCAAGGGCTTGATGGGTAGGCGATCATGGTCTTGTATGAAGTTAGTCACGGGCATGGTGGAAGGCCAGCCACGGGCATACCAAGAGCGAGCCATGGACGTTGTGGATAGGGACATAACGGGCATGTCTAAAAGGTGGTAACGGTCATGGGTTGTGGTTGACCACGACCGTGATATTCATTAGACCACAAGCGTGATAGATAGGAAACATAAGGCGTTGCGAGGGAGCGGAACAAGAAGTAAACGCAAAGGAAATTTAGTGAAAGACTCATACGATTGAAGGGGGAAAAGATGAAACGAGTTCAAATTTGAATTGCGGAAATAACCAATTTTAGACAAAATCCTACAAGTCTCTATTTTGGAAACAAGAAACAAGGGAAAAAAACAATAAGGTCACAAATAAGTAAGGAAAATGGTAAAAAGAAGTTTATGTTCATCTCAGAAAGCGTGTTAAGGTTGAAGACAATAGTGGTGCTGGAAAAATTGAAGACTAGTCAGTTACGTGCTTGACGGTATGTCACCCAAGGGCTTGATGGGTAGATGATCATGGTGTTGTATGAAGTTAGTCACGGGCATGGTGGAAGGCCAGCAACGGGCATACCAAGAGCAGGCCATGGATATTGTTGATAGGGACATAACGGGCATGTCTAAAAGGTCGTAACGGTGATGGGTTGTGGTTGACCACGACCGTGATATTCATTAGGCCACAAGCACGATAGATAGGAAATATAAGGCGTTGCCAGGGAGCAAAACAAGTAGTAAACGCAAAGGAAATTTAGTGAAAGACTCATACAATTGGAGGGGAAAAGATGAAACGAGTTCAAATTTGAATTGCGGAAATAACCAAGTTTAGACAAAATCCATACAATCCTCGGTTTCGGAAATGAGAAACAAGGGAAAAAAACAATAAGATCATAAATAAGTAAGGAAAATGGTAAAAAGAAGTTTATGTTCATCTCAGAAAGCGTGTTAAGGTTGAAGACAGTAGTGGTGCTGGAAACTTTGAAAGCTAGTCAGTTACGTGCTTGACGGCATGTCACCCAAGGGCTTGATGTGTAGCTGATCATGGTCTTGTATGAAGTTAGTCACGGGCATGGAGGAAGGCTAGCCGCGGGCATACAAAAAGCAGGCAATGGACGTTGTGGATAGGGACATAAAGGGCATGTCTAAAAGGTGGTAACGGTCATGGGTTGTGGTTGACCACGACCGTGATATTCATTAGGCCACAAGCGTGATAGATAGGAAACACAAGGCTTTGCCGAGGGGAGCGAACAAGAAGTAATTTCCTAGGAAATTTAGTGAAAGACTCATACAATTGAAGGGGAAAAGATGAAACGAGTTCTAATTTGAATTGCGGAAATAACCAAGTTTAGACAAAATCCATACAAGTCTCGGTTTCGGAAACGAGAAACAAGGGAAAAAAACAATAAGTTCATAAATAAGTAAGGAAAATGGTAAAAAGAAGTTTATGTTCATCTCAGAAAGCGTGTTAAGGTTGAAGACAGTAGTGGTGCTGGAAACTTTGAAGGCTAGTCAATTACGTGCTTGACGGTATGTCACCCAAAAGGGCTTGATGGGTAGCTGAGCATGGTCTTGTATGAAGTTAGTCACGGGCATGGTGGAAGGCCGACCACGGGCATACCAAGAAGCGGGCCATTGACGTTGTGGATAGGGACATAACGGGCATGCCTAAAATGTGGTAATGGTCATGGGTTGTGGTTGACCATGACCGTTAGATTCATTAGGCCACAAACGTGATAGATAGGAAACATAAGGCATTGTCCGAGGTATCGAGAACAAGAAGTAAACGCAAAGGAAATTTAGTGAAAGACTCATACAATTGGAGGGGAAAAGATGAAACGAGTTCAAATTTGAATTGCGGAAATAACTAAGTTTGAACAAAATCCATACAAGACTCGGTTTCGGAAACGAGAAACAAGGAAAAAAACAATAAGTTCAGAAATAAGTAAGGAAAATGCTAAAAGAAGTTGATGTTCATTTGAGAAAGCGTGTTAAGGTTGAAGACGATGGTGGTCTTGGAAACATTGAAAGGGCGAGTACGTTTACGTGCTTGACGGTATGTCGGCCAAGGGCTTGATGGGTAGCTGATCATGGTCTTGTATAAAGTTAGTCACGAGCATAGGTGGAAAGCCCGGCCACGGGCATACCGAGTGCGACGCTATGGACGTTGTGGATAGGGACATAACAGGCATGTCTAAAAGGTGGTAACGGTCATGGGTTGTAGTTGACCATCATTGTGATATTCATTAGGCCACAAGCGTGATAGATAGGAAACACAAGGCAATTCCGAGAGCAAGAACAAGAAGTAATTGCCTAGGAATTTTAGTGAAATACTCATACAATTGAAGGGGAAAAGTGAAGCAACTTCAAATTTGAATTGCGAAATAACCAAGTTTAGACAAAATCCATACAAGTCTCGGTTTCGGAAACGAGAAACAAGGAAAAAACAATAAGTTCAGAAATAAGTAAGGAAAATGGTAAAAGAAGTTTATGTTCATCTCGAAAAGCGTGTTAAGGTTGAAGACGGTAGTGGTGCTTGATATTTCCAAGACCGGTCGATTACGTGCTTGACGGTATGTCGCCCCGGGGCTTGATGGGTAGCATCTCGCTTGGTCTTGTATGAAGTTAGTTACGGGCATGGTGGAAGGCCGGCCACGGGCGTACCAAGAGCGGGCCATGGACGCGTAGATGAGGACATAACGGGCATGTCTAAAAGGTCTTAACGGTCATGGGTTGTGGTTGACCACGACCGT
>JAUJYP020001176.1:0-58493 GCA_030674075.2 Linum usitatissimum
AAATGCGTTCAAGACGTCTATCCACACTTCTCATTGTACACTAGTTTATGGCAAAGCTTTTTCATTTATATGTCACTCTTGAGAATATGGCATTATGGGCGAGAGAAGGTACTAAATATGGATGTTAGTCTTGTTGCTTTCGAAAGAAAGTACATACTACAAAGAGGTGGAGTACGTGTTCCATTCATACGAAACCGTAGATTATACAAGGATAAAACTAATGATGCGAAGGCGGTGGTAAAGTTCATGCAATGCCTTTTCCCCACGTTTCGACGCTTTGTCACTGGGTCATAAGCGATCGGGGTACTCACATTCGCGTAGAATTTTCCAATGAGTTTCCCAACTCATTGGGATATCTAATCGATTGATCATCGCTTACCACCCACTTGCAAGGGATCAGTGTGGACTCCGAAGACCTACCCGTGACAAACAAGTGGATTAATTTCGACGGACGTCAATAAACATGATGACTCGCTTGGGATATCAAATGGTTCAAGAGTCACAACCCGAAGTTGGAAAGTTTTGTGTGGAAGGGGGGTGTTGGGGTTTGTTGGGGACGTTAATTTGGCGACACTGTGATGACTCGCTTGGGAATCAAATGCGTTCGGCGCACCTTCTCTTGCTGCTAGTGTAACCAAAAGCTTTCATTAGAGTACTTGGGAGCTGGGGGGTAATATATGGGCAGATTGCTTTGGAAAGAAAGTCATACTTTTAGAGGCGGAGACAAAATTCCATTCATACGAAACCGAGAGATTATACAAGGATAAAACTAATGATGCGAGTGCGGTGGTAAAGTTCATGCAATACGTTTTCACACGTTTCGGCACGCTTGTCACACAATCGCCGAAGTCAATCGGGGTACTCACTTTAAGAGAATTTTCCAATGAGTTTCCCAACTCATTGGGATATCTTAACCGATTGATCATCGGCTCACACCACCCAGCTTGAAAAGCGATCATGTGGACTCGAAGACTCATAACCTCAAGTGGATTTTTGAAAAAAAAATCGATTAATTTTCGATGGTGCTGTCAATCAAATACGATGACTTGGTTTGGGCACATCAAAATGCGTTCAAGATGTCTATCCACACTTCTCATTGTCCACTAGTTTATGGCAAAGCTTTTCATTTATATGTCACTCTTGAGAATATGGCATTATGGGCGGTGAAGCTACTAAATATGGATGCCAGTCTTGTTGCTTTCGAAAGAAAGCACATACTACTAGAGGTGGAGTACAGGTTCCATTCATACGTAAACCCGGAGATTATAAAGGATAAACCAAGATGGAGGGGTGGTAAGTTCAACGATGCCTTTTACGTTTCGATTGTCACTCGGTCATAAGCGATCGGGGTACTCACTTTTGGAGAATTTTCCAATAAGTTTCCCAACTCATTGGGATATCTAATCGATTGATCATCGCTCACCACCCACTTGCAAGCGATCGTGGCCCGAAGACTCGTGACCTCAAGTGGATTTTTGAAAAAATCGATTAATTTCTTATGGAGCGGTCGATCAAACACGATGACTCGCTTTGGGCCTATCAAAATGCGTTCAAGACGTCTATCCACACTTCTCATTGTCTACTAGTTTATGGCAAAGCTTTTCATTTATATGTCACTCTTGAGAATATGGCATTATGGGGCGGAGAAGCGTAGTAAATATGGATGCCGATCTTGTTGCTTTCGAAAGAAAGTACATACTACAAGAGGTGGAGTACAGGTTCCATTCATACGAAACCAGAGATTATACAAGGATAAAACTAATGATGCGAAGGCGGTGGTAAAGTTCATGCAATGCCTTTTCACACATTTCGATGCTTGTCACTCAGTCATAAGCGATCGGGCTACTCACATTCACGACAATTTTCCAATGAGTTTCCCAACTCATTGGGATATCTAATCGATTGATCATCGCTTACCACCCACTTGCAAGTGATCACGTGGACACGAAGACTCGTGACCTCAAGTGGATTTTTGAAAAACCAATCGATTAATTTCGACGGATTGGTCAATCAAACATGATGACTCGCTTTGGGCCTATCAAAATGCGTTCCGGACGTCTATCCACACTTCTCATTGTCTCTTAGTTTATGGCAAAGCTTTTCATGTAGATGTCACTCTTGAGAATAAGGCATTATGAGTGGTGAAGCTAATAAATATGGATGCCGGATTTGTTGCTTTAGAAAGAAAGTACATCTTGCTAGAGGTGCGAGTACGAGGTTCCATTCATACGAAACCAAAGATTATACAAGGATAAAACTAATGATGCGAGTGCGGTGGTAAAGTTCATGCAATGCCTTTTCACACGTTTCGACGCTTGTCACACGATCATAAGCAATCGGGGTACTCACTTTAAGAGAATTTTCCAATGAGTTTCCCAACTCATTAGGATATCTAATCGATTGATCATCGCTTACCACCCACTTGAAAGCGATCATGTGGACACGAAGACTCCATGACCGCAAGTGGATTTTTGAAAAAAAATTGATTAATTTCTGATGGACTGGTCAATCAAATACGATGACTTGGTTTGGGCCAATCAAAATGCGTTCAAGACGTCTATCCACACTTCTCATTGTCTACTAGTTTATGGTAAAGCTTTTCATTTATATGTCACTCTTGAGAATATGGCATTATGGGCAGAGAAGGTAGTAAATATGGATGCCAGTCTTGTTGCTTTCGAAAGAAAGTACATACTTCCAGAGGTGGAGTACGAGTTCCATTCATACGAAACCCGAGAGATTATACAAGGATAAAACTAATGATGCGAAGGCGGTGGTAAAGTTCATGCAATGCCTTTTCACACATTTCGATGCTTGTCACTCGGTCATAAGCGATCGGGCTACTCACATTGATAGAAATTTTCCAATGAGTTTCCCAACTCATTGGGATATCTAATCGATTGATCATCGCTTACCACCACTTGCAAGCAATCACGTGGACCGAGGAACTCGTGACCTCAAGTGGATTTTGAAAAAACAATCGATTAATTTCGACGGATGGTCAATCAAACATGATGACTCGCTTTGGGCCTATCAAAATGCGTTCCGGACGTCTATCCACACTTCTCATTGTCCAGTAGTTTATGGCAAAGCTTTTCATGTAGATGTCACTCTTGAGAATAAGGCATTATGAGTGGTGAAGCTAATAAATATGGATGCGGGATTTTGTTGCTTAGAAGAAAGTACATACTTGTGGGAGGTGCAGTACAGGTTCCATTCATACGAAACCAAAGATTATACAAGGATAAAACTAATGATGCGAGTGCGGTGGTAATGTTCATGCAATGCCTTTTCACACGTTTCGACGCTTGTCACACAGTCATAAGCAATCGGGGTACTCACTTTAAGAGAATTTTCCAATGAGTTTCCCAACTCATTGGGATATCTAATCGATTGATCATCGCTTACCACCGAAAGCGATCATGTGGACTCGAAGACTCAAGTGACCTCGAGTGGATTTTTTTGAAAAAAATTGATTAATTTCGATGGATTGGTCGATCAAATACGATGACTTGGTTTGGGCCCAATCAAAATGCGTTCAAGACGTCTATCCACACTTCTCATTGTCCAATAGTTTATGGCAAAGCTTTCATTTATATATCACACTTGAGAATATGGCATTATGGGCAAACCGAAGGCTAATAAATATGGATGCTTGGTTTTGTTGCTTTCGAAGAAAGTACATCTTACTAGAGGTGGAGTACAAGTTCCATTCATACGAAACCGTAGATTATTACAAGGATAAAACTAATGATGCGAAGGCGGTGGTAAAGTTCATGCAATGCCTTTTCACACGTTTCGACGCTTGTCACTCATCATAAGCGATGGGGGTACTCCATTCGGGAGAATTTTCCAATGAGTTTCCCAACTCATTGGGATATCTAATCGATTGATCATCGCTTACCACCCACTTGGAAGTGATAACGTGGACCTGAAGACTCGTGACCTCAAGTGGATTTTTGAAAATACAATCGATTAATTTCTGACGGACTGGTCAATCAAACATGATGACTCGCTTTGGGCCTATCAAAATGCGTTAAAGACGTCTATCCACAGTTCTCATTGTCTACTAGTTTATGGCAAAGCTTTTCATTTAGATGTCACACTTGAGAATAAGGCATTATGAGTGGTGAAGCTAATAAATATGGATGCCAGATTTGTTGCTTTAGAAAGAAAGTACATACTACTAGAGGTGAGATACTGATGTTCCATTAATACGAAACCCAGAGATTATACAAGGATAAAACTAATGATGCGAAGGCGGTGGTAAAGTTCATGCAATGCCTTTTCACACGTTTCGACGCTTGTCACTCAGTCATAAGCGATTGGGGTACTCACTTTAAGAGAATTTTCCAATAAGTTTACCAACTCTATGGGATATCTCATCGATTGATCATCGCTTACCACCCACTTGCAAGCGATCATGTGGACCTGAAGACTCGTGACCTCAAGTGGATTTTTGAAAAAAAAATCGATTAATTTCTTATGGACTGGTCAATCAAATACGATGACTTGCTTTGGGCCTATCAAAATGCGTTCAAGACGTCTATCCACACTTCTCATTGTCTACTAGTTTATGGCAAAGCTTTTCATTTATATGTCACTCTTGAGAATATGGCATTATGGGCAGAGAAGCTACTAAATATGGATGCTAGTCTTGTTGCTTTCGAAAGAAAGTACATACTACAAGAGGTGGAGTACAGGTTCCATTCATACGAAACCAGAGATTATACAAGGATAAAACTAATGATGCGAAGGCGGTGGTAAAGTTCATGCAATGCCTTTTCACACGTTTCGACGCTTGTCACTCGGTCATAAGCGATCGGGGTACTCACATTCACGAGAATTTTCCAATGAGTTTCCCAACTCATTGGGATATCTAATCGATTGATCATCGCTTACCACCCACTTGCAAGTGATCACGTGGACCTGAAGACTCATGACCTCAAGTGGATTTTTGAAAAAACAATCGATTAATTTCTGACGGACTGGTCAATCAAACATGATGATTCGCTTTGGGCCTATCAAAATGCATTCAAGACGTCTATCCACAGTTCTCATTGTCTACTAGTTTATGGGAAAGCTTTTCATTTAGATGTCACTCTTGATAATAAGGCATTATGAGTGGTGAAGCTAATAAATATGGATGCCAGATTTGTTGCTTTAGAAAGAAAGTACATCTTGCTAGAGGTGCGATACGGAGGTTCCATTCATACGAAACCGGAGATTATACAAGGATAAAAGTAATGATGCGAGTGCGGTGGTAAAGTTCATGCAATGCCTTTTCACACGTTTCGACGCTTGTCACGCAATCATAAGCAATCGAGGTACTCACTTTAAGAGAATTTTCCAATGAGTTTCGCAACTCATTGGGATATCTAATCGATTGATCATCGCTTACCACCCACTTGAAAGCAATCATGTGGACCTGAAGAGTCATGACCTCATGTGGATTTTTGAAAAAAAAATCGATTAATTTCTGATGGACTGGTCAATCAAACATAATGACTCGCTTTGGGCCTATCAAAATGCGTTCAAGACGTCTATCCACACTTCTCATTGTCTACTAGTTTATGGCAAAGCTTTTCATTTAGATGTCACTCTTGAGAATAAGGCATTATGAGTGGTGAAGCTAATAAATATGGATGCAAGATTTGTTGCTTTAGAAAGAAAGTACATACTGCTAGAGGTGCAGTACAGGTTCCATTCATACGAAACCGGAGATTATACGAGGATAAAAGTAATGATGCGAGTGCGGTGGTAAAGTTCATGCAATGCCTTTTCACACGTTGCGACGCTTGTCACACAATCATAAGCAATCGAGGTACTCACTTTAAGAGAATTTTCCAATGAGTTTCGCAACTCATTGGGATATCTAATCGATTGATCATCGCTTACCACCCACTTGAAAGCAATCATGTGGACCTGAAGAGTCATGACCTCATGTGGATTTTTGAAAAAAAAATCGATTAATTTCTGATGGACTGATGAATCAAACATAATGACTCGCTTTGGGCCTATCAAAATGCGTTCAAGACGTCTATCCACACTTCTCATTGTCTACTAGTTTATGGCAAAGCTTTTCATTTCGATGTCACTCTTGAGAATAAGGCATTATGAGTGGTGAAGCTAATAAATATGGATGCCAGATTTGTTGCTTTAGAAAGAAAGTACATACTGCTAGAGTGGAGTATAGGTTCCATTCATACGAAACCGGGAGATTATACGGAGGATAAAAGTAATGATGCGAGTGCGGTGGTAAAGTTCATGCAATGCCTTTTCACACGTTTCGACGCTTGTCACACAATCATAAGCAATCGAGGTACTCACTTTAAGAGAATTTTCCAATGAGTTTCGCAACTCATTGGGATATCTAATCGATTGATCATCGCTTACCACCCACTTGAAAGCAATCATGTGGACTCGAAGAGTCATGACCTCATGTGGATTTTTGAAAAAAAAATCGATTAATTTCGATGGATCAGTCAATCAAACATAATGACTCGCTTTGGGCCTATCAAAATGCGTTCAAGACGTCTATCCACACTTCTCATTGTCTACTAGTTTATGGCAAAGCTTTTCATTTAGATGTCACTCTTGAGAATAAGGCATTATGAGTGGTGAAGCTAATAAATATGGATGCAAGATTTGTTGCTTTAGAAAGAAAGTACATCGCTAGAGGTAGATACGGGGTTCCATTCATACGAAACCAGAGATTATACGAGGATAAAAGTAATGATGCGAGTGCGGTGGTAAAGTTCATGCAATGCCTTTTCACACGTTTCGACGCTTGTCACACAATCATAAGCAATCGAGGTACTCACTTTAAGAGAATCTTCCAATGAGTTTCGCAACTCATTGGGATATCTAATCGATTGATCATCGCTTACCACCCACTTGAAAGCAATCATGTGGACCTGAAGAGTCATGACCTCATGTGGATTTTTGAAAAAAAAAATCGATTAATTTCGATGGAGTGATGAATCAAACATAATGACTCGCTTTGGGCCTATCAAAATGCGTTCAAGACGTCTATCCACACTTCTCATTGTCTACTAGTTTATGGCAAAGCTTTTCATTTCGATGTCACTCTTGAGAATAAGGCATTATGAGTGGTGAAGCTAATAAATATGGATGCCAGATTTGTTGCTTTAGAAAGAAAGTACATACTGGCTAGAGGTGCAGTACGGGTTCCATTCATACGAAACCAGAGATTATACGAGGATAAAAGTAATGATGCGAGTGCGGTGGTAAAGTTCATGCAATGCCTTTTCACACGTTTCGACGCTTGTCACACAATCATAAGCAATCGAGGTACTCACTTTAAGAGAATTTTCCAATGAGTTTCGCAACTCATTGGGATATCTAATCGATTGATCATCGCTTACCACCCACTTGAAAGCAATCATGTGGACTGAAGAGTCATGACCTCATGTGGATTTTTGAAAAAAAAATCGATTAATTTCTGATGGACTGGTCAATCAAACATAATGACTCGCTTTGGGCCTATCAAAATGCGTTCAAGACGTCTATCCACACTTCTCATTGTCTACTAGTTTATGGCAAAGCTTTTCATTTAGATGTCACTCTTGAGAATAAGGCATTATGAGTGGTGAAGCTAATAAATATGGATGCAAGATTTGTTGCTTTAGAAAGAAAGTACATCTCTGCTAGAGGTGCAAGACTGGGTTCCATTCATACGAAACCAGAGATTATACAGGGATAAAAGTAATGATGCGAGTGCGGTGGTAAAGTTCATGCAATGCCTTTTCACACGTTTCGACGCTTGTCACACAATCATAAGCAATCGAGGTACTCACTTTAAGAGAATTTTCCAATGAGTTTCGCAACTCATTGGGATATCTAATCGATTGATCATCGCTTACCACCCACTTGAAAGCAATCATGTGGACTCGAAGAGTCATGACCTCATGTGGATTTTTGAAAAAAAAATCGATTAATTTCTCGATGGATCGATGAATCAAACATAATGACTCGCTTTGGGCCTATCAAAATGCGTTCAAGACGTCTATCCACACTTCTCATTGTCTACTAGTTTATGGCAAAGCTTTTCATTTCGATGTCACTCTTGAGAATAAGGCATTATGAGTGGTGAAGCTAATAAATATGGATGCCAGATTTGTTGCTTTAGAAAGAAAGTACATACTGCTAGAGGTGCAAGACAGTTCCATTCATACGAAACCGAGAGATTATACAAGGATAAAAGTAATGATGCGAGTGCGGTGGTAAAGTTCATGCAATGCCTTTTCACACGTTTCGACGCTTGTCACACAATCATAAGCAATCGAGGTACTCACTTTAAGAGAATTTTCCAATGAGTTTCGCAACTCATTGGGATATCTAATCGATTGATCATCGCTTACCACCCACTTGAAAGCAATCATGTGGACCCCGAAGAGTCATGACCTCATGTGGATTTTTGAAAAAAAAATCGATTAATTTCGATGGATCGGTCAATCAAACATAATGACTCGCTTTGGGCCTATCAAAATGCGTTCAAGACGTCTATCCACACTTCTCATTGTCTACTAGTTTATGGCAAAGCTTTTCATTTAGATGTCACTCTTGAGAATAAGGCATTATGAGTGGTGAAGCTAATAAATATGGATGCAAGATTTGTTGCTTTAGAAAGAAAGTACATACTGCTAGAGGTGCAGTACAGGTTCCATTCATACGAAACCAGAGATTATACAGGGATAAAAGTAATGATGCGAGTGCGGTGGTAAAGTTCATGCAATGCCTTTTCACACGTTTCGACGCTTGTCACACAATCATAAGCAATCGAGGTACTCACTTTAAGAGAATTTTCCAATGAGTTTCGCAACTCATTGGGATATCTAATCGATTGATCATCGCTTACCACCCACTTGAAAGCAATCATGTGGACTCGAAGAGTCATGACCTCATGTGGATTTTTGAAAAAAAAAATCGATTAATTTTCGATGGACTCGATGAATCAAACATAATGACTCGCTTTGGGCCTATCAAAATGCGTTCAAGACGTCTATCCACACTTCTCATTGTCTACTAGTTTATGGCAAAGCTTTTCATTTCGATGTCACTCTTGAGAATAAGGCATTATGAGTGGTGAAGCTAATAAATATGGATGCCAGATTTGTTGCTTTAGAAAGAAAGTACATACCGCTAGAGGTGCGTAAGACAGTTCCATTCATACGAAACCGAGAGATTATACAGGGATAAAAGTAATGATGCGAGTGCGGTGGTAAAGTTCATGCAATGCCTTTTCACACGTTTCGACGCTTGTCACACAATCATAAGCAATCGAGGTACTCACTTTAAGAGAATTTTCCAATGAGTTTCGCAACTCATTGGGATATCTAATCGATTGATCATCGCTTACCACCCACTTGAAAGCAATCATGTGGACACGAAGAGTCATGACCTCATGTGGATTTTTGAAAAAAAAATCGATTAATTTTCGATGGATGGTCAATCAAACATAATGACTCGCTTTGGGCCTATCAAAATGCGTTCAAGACGTCTATCCACACTTCTCATTGTCTACTAGTTTATGGCAAAGCTTTTCATTTAGATGTCACTCTTGAGAATAAGGCATTATGAGTGGTGAAGCTAATAAATATGGATGCAAGATTTGTTGCTTTAGAAAGAAAGTACATACGCTAGAGGTGCGGTACAGGTTCCATTCATACGAAACCGGAGATTATACAGGGATAAAAGTAATGATGCGAGTGCGGTGGTAAAGTTCATGCAATGCCTTTTCACACGTTTCGACGCTTGTCACACAATCATAAGCAATCGAGGTACTCACTTTAAGAGAATTTTCCAATGAGTTTCGCAACTCATTGGGATATCTAATCGATTGATCATCGCTTACCACCCACTTGAAAGCAATCATGTGGACCGAAGAGTCATGACCTCATGTGGATTTTTGAAAAAAAAAATCGATTAATTTCCGATGGATCGATGAATCAAACATAATGACTCGCTTTGGGCCTATCAAAATGCGTTCAAGACGTCTATCCACACTTCTCATTGTCTACTAGTTTATGGCAAAGCTTTTCATTTCGATGTCACTCTTGAGAATAAGGCATTATGAGTGGTGAAGCTAATAAATATGGATGCCAGATTTGTTGCTTTAGAAAGAAAGTACATACTGCTAGAGGTGCAGTACAGGTTCCATTCATACGAAACCAGAGATTATACAGGGATAAAAGTAATGATGCGAGTGCGGTGGTAAAGTTCATGCAATGCCTTTTCACACGTTTCGACGCTTGTCACTCAGTCATAAGCGATCGGGGTACTCACATTTAGAAAATTTTCCAATGAGTTTCCCAACTCATTGGGATATCTAATCGATTGATCATCGCTTACCACCCACTTGCAAGTGATCACGTGGACCTGAAGACTCGTGACCTCAAGTGGATTTTTGAAAAAAAAATCGATTAATTTCTGACGGACTGGTCAATCAAACATGATGACTCGCTTTGGGCCTATCAAAATGCGTTCAAGACGTCTATCCACACTTCTCATTGTCTACTAGTTTATGGCAAAGCTTTTCATTTAGATGTCACTCTTGAGAATAAGGCATTATGAGTGGTGAAGCTAATAAATATGGATGCCAGATTTGTTGCTTTAGAAAGAAAGTACATACTGCTAGAGGTGCAGTACATGTTCCATTCATACGAAACCAGAGATTATACAAGGATAAAACTAATGATGCGAGTGCGGTGGTAAAGTTCATGCAATGCCTTTTCACACGTTTCGACGCTTGTCACACAGTCATAAGCAATCGGGGTACTCACTTTAAGAGAATTTTCCAATGAGTTACCCAACTCATTGGGATATCTAATCGATTGATCATCGCTTACCACCCACTTGAAAGCGATCATGTGGACCTGAAGACTCATGACCTCAAGTGGATTTTAAAAAAAAAAAATCGATTAATTTCTGATGGACTGGTCAATCAAATACGATGACTTGCTTTGGGCCTATCAAAATGCGTTCAAGACGTCTATCCACACTTCTCATTGTCCACTAGTTTATGGCAAAGCTTTTCATTTATATGTCACACTTGAGAATATGGCATTATGGGCGGTGAAGCTACTAAATATGGATGCCAGTCTTGTTGCTTTCGAAAGAAAGTACATACTACTAGAGGTGGAGTATAGGTTCCATTCATACGAAACCAGAGATTATACAAGGATAAAACTAATGATGCGAAGGCGGTGGTAAGTTCATGCAATGCCTTTTCCAACGTTTCGACGCTTGTCACTCAGTCATAAGCGATCGGGGTACTCACATTCAGAAAATTTTCTAATGAGTTTCCCAACTCATTGGGATATCTAATCGATTGATCATCGCTTACCACCCACTTGCAAGTGATCACGTGGACACGAAGACTCGTGACCTCAAGTGGATTTTTGAAAAAACAATCGATTAATTTCTGACGGACTGTTCAATCAAACATGATGACTCGCTTTGGGCCTATCAAAATGCGTTCAAGACGTCTATCCACACTTCTCATTGTCTACTAGTTTATGGCAAAGCTTTTCATTTATATGTCACTCTTGAGAATATGGCATTATGGGCGGGAGAAGCTACTAAATGTGGATGCTAGTCTTGTTGCTTTCGAAAGAAAGTACATACTACAAGAGGTGGAGTACAGGTTCCATTCATACGAAACCAGAGATTATACAAGGATAAAACTAATGATGCGAAGGCGGTGGTAAAGTTCATCCAATGCCTTTTCACACGTTTCGACGCTTGTCACTCGATCATAAGCGATCGGGGTACTCACATTCACGAGAATTTTCCAATGAGTTTCCCAACTCATTGGGATATCTAATCGATTGATCATCGCTTACCACCCACTTGCAAGTGATCACGTGGACCGGAAGACTCGTGACCTCAAGTGGATTTTTGAAAAAAACAATCGATTAATTTCTGACGGACTGGTCAATCAAACATGATGACTCGCTTTGGGCCTATCAAAATGCGTTCAAGACGTCTATCCACACTTCTCATTGTCTACTAGTTTATGGCAAAGCTTTTCATTTAGATGTCACTCTTGAGAATAAGGCATTATGAGTGGTGAAGCTAATAAATATGGATGCTTGATTTGTTGCTTTAGAAAGAAAGTACATGCGCTAGAGGTGCGAGACAGGTTCCATTCATACGAAACCAGAGATTATACAAGGATAAAACTAATGATGCGAAGGCGGTGGTAAAGTTCATGCAATGCCTTTTCACACGTTTCGACGCTTGTCACACAGTCATAAGCAATCGGGGTACTCACTTTAAGAAAATTTTCAAATGAGTTTCGCAACTCATTGGGATATCTAATCGATTGATCATCGCTTACCACCCACTTGAAAGCAATCATGTGGACCTGAAGAGTCATGACCTCATGTGGATTTTGAAAAAAAAAATCGATTAATTTCGATGGATTGGTCAATCAAACATAATGACTCGCTTTGGGCCTATCAAAATGCGTTCAAGACGTCTATCCACACTTCTCATTGTCTACTAGTTTATGGCAAAGCTTTTCATTTAGATGTCACTCTTGAGAATAAGGCATTATGAGTGGTGAAGCTAATAAATATGGATGCAAGATTTGTTGCTTTAGAAAGAAAGTACATACGCTAGAGGTGCGAGTACGAGGTTCCATTCATACGAAACCGAGAGATTATACAGGGATAAAAGTAATGATGCGAGTGCGGTGGTAAAGTTCATGCAATGCCTTTTCACACGTTTCGACGCTTGTCACACAATCATAAGCAAATGAGGTACTCACTTTAAGAGAATTTTCCAATGAGTTTCGCAACTCATTGGGATATCTAATCGATTGATCATCGCTTACCACCCACTTGAAAGCAATCATGTGGACCTGAAGAGTCATGACCTCATGTGGATTTTTGAAAAAAAAATCGATTAATTTCGATGGAGTCGATGAATCAAACATAATGACTCGCTTTGGGCCTATCAAAATGCGTTCAAGACGTCTATCCACACTTCTCATTGTCTACTAGTTTATGGCAAAGCTTTTCATTTCGATGTCACTCTTGAGAATAAGGCATTATGAGTGGTGAAGCTAATAAATATGGATGCCAGATTTGTTGCTTTAGAAAGAAAGTACATACTGCTAGAGGTGCAGTACAGGTTCCATTCATACGAAACCAGAGATTATACAGGGATAAAAGTAATGATGCGAGTGCGGTGGTAAAGTTCATGAAATGCCTTTTCACACGTTTCGACGCTTGTCACTCAGTCATAAGCGATCGGGGTACTCACATTTAGAAAATTTTCCAATGAGTTTCCCAACTCATTGGGATATCTAATCGATTGATCATCGCTTACCACCCACTTGCAAGTGATCACGTGGACCTGAAGACTCGTGACCTCAAGTGGATTTTTGAAAAAACAATCGATTAATTTCTGATGGATCGGTCAATCAAACATGATGACTCGCTTTGGGCCTATCAAAATGCGTTCAAGACGTCTATCCACACTTCTCATTGTCTACTAGTTTATGGCAAAGCTTTTCATTTAGATGTCACTCTTGAGAATAAGGCATTATGAGTGGTGAAGCTAATAAATATGGATGCCGGATTTGTTGCTTTAGAAAGAAAGTACATCTTGCTAGAGGTGCGAGTACATGTTCCATTCATACGAAACCGGAGATTATACAAGGATAAAACTAATGATGCGAGTGCGGTGGTAAAGTTCATGCAATGCCTTTTCACACGTTTTGACGCTTGTCACGGAGTCATAAGCAATCGGGGTACTCACTTTAAAGAGAATTTTCCAATGAGTTTCCCAACTCATTGGGATATCTAATCGATTGATCATCGCTTACCACCCACTTGAAAGCGATCATGTGGACACCGAAGACTCATGACCTCAAGTGGATTTTTAAAAAAAAAATCGATTAATTTCGATGGACTCGGTCAATCAAATACGATGACTTGCTTTGGGCCTATCAAAATGCGTTCAAGACGTCTATCCACACTTCTCATTGTCCACTAGTTTATGGCAAAGCTTTTCATTTATATGTCACACTTGAGAATATGGCATTATGGGCGGTGAAGCTACTAAATATGGATGCCAGTCTTGTTGCTTTCGAAAGAAAGTACATACTACTAGAGGTGGAGTATAGGTTCCATTCATACGAAACCAGAGATAATACAAGGATAAAACTAATGATGCGAAGGCGGTGGTAAGTTCATGCAATGCCTTTTCACACGTTTCGACGCTTGTCACTCAGTCATAAGCGATCGGGGTACTCACATTCAGAAAATTTTCTAATGAGTTTCCCAACTCATTGGGATATCTAATCGATTGATCATCGCTTACCACCCACTTGCAAGTGATCACGTGGACCTGAAGACTCGTGACCTCAAGTGGATTTTTGAAAAAACAATCGATTAATTTCTGACGGACTGGTCAATCAAACATGATGACTCGCTTTGGGCCTATCAAAATGCGTTCAAGACGTCTATCCACGCTTCTCATTGTCTACTAGTTTATGGCAAAGCTTTTCATTTAGATGTCACTCTTGAGAATAAGGCATTATGAGTGGTGAAGCTAATAAATATGGATGCCGATTTGTTGCTTTAGAAAGAAAGTACATACTGCTAGAGGTGCAGTATAGGTTCCATTCATACGAAACCAGAGATTATACAAGGATAAAACTAATGATGCGAGTGCGGTGGTAAAGTGCATGCAATGCCTTTTCACACGTTTCGACGCTTGTCACAGAGTCATAAGCAATCGGGGTACTCACTTTAAGAGAACTTTCCAATGAGTTTCCCAACTCATTGGGATATCTAAACGATTGATCATCGCTTACCACCCACTTGAAAGCGATCATGTGGACCTGAAGACTCATGACCTCAAGTGGATTTTTAAAAAAAAAAATCGATTAATTTCTGATGGACTGGTCAATCAAATACGATGACTTGCTTTGGGCCTATCAAAATGCGTTCAAGACGTCTATCCACACTTCTCATTGTCCACTAGTTTATGGCAAAGCTTTTCATTTATATGTCACACTTGAGAATATGGCATTATGGGCGGTGAAGCTACTAAATATGGATGCCAGTCTTGTTGCTTTCGAAAGAAAGTACATACTACTAGAGGTGGAGTATAGGTTCCATTCATACGAAACCAGAGATTATACAAGGATAAAACGAATGATGCGAAGGCGGTGGTAAAGTTCATGCAATGCCTTTTCACACGTTTCGACACTTGTCACTCAGTCATAAGCGATCGGGGTACTCACATTTAGAAAATTTTCTAATGAGTTTGCCAACTCATTGGGATATCTAATCGATTGATCATCGCTTACCACCCACTTGCAAGTGATCACGTGGACCTGAAGACTCGTGACATCAAGTGGATTTTTGAAAAAACAATCGATTAATTTCTGATGGACTGGTCAA
Source organism: Linum usitatissimum (assembly GCA_030674075.2). Taxonomy (NCBI): domain Eukaryota; kingdom Viridiplantae; phylum Streptophyta; class Magnoliopsida; order Malpighiales; family Linaceae; genus Linum; species Linum usitatissimum. The sequence goes on from JAUJYP020001176.1 coordinate 15,444, forward strand.
TCAAACATGATGACTCGCTTTGGGCCTATCAAAATGCGTTCAAGACGTCTATCCACACTTCTCATTGTCTACTAGTTTATGGCAAAGCTTTTCATTTAGATGTCACTCTTGAGAATAAGGCATTATGAGTGGTGAAGCTAATAAATATGGATGCCAGATTTGTTGCTTTAGAAAGAAAGTACATACTGCTAGAGGTGCAGTACAGGTTCCATTCATACGAAACCAGAGATTATACAAGGATAAAACTAATGATGCGAAGGCGGTGGTAAAGTTCATGCAATGCCTTTTCACACGTTTCGACGCTTGTCACTCAATCATAAGCAATCGGGGTACTCACTTTAAGAGAATCTTCCAATGAGTTTCGCAACTCATTGGGATATCTAATCGATTGATCATCGCTTACCACCCACTTGAAAGCAATCATGTGGACACGAAGACTCATGACCTCAAGTGGATTTTTGAAAAAAAAATCGATTAATTTCGATGGACTGGTCAATCAAATACGATGACTTGCTTTGGGCCTATCAAAATGCGTTCAAGACGTCTATCCACACTTCTCATTGTCCACTAGTTTATGGCAAAGCTTTTCATTTATATGTCACACTTGAGAATATGGCATTATGGGCGGTGAATCTACTAAATATGGATGCCGATCTTGTTGCTTTCGAAAGAAAGTACATACTACTAGAGGTGGAGTATAGGTTCTATTCATACGAAACCAGAGATTATACAAGGATAAAACTAATGATGCGAGTGCGGTGGTAAAGTTCATGCAATGCCTTTTCACACGTTTCGACGCTTGTCACTCAGTCATAAGCAATCGGGGTACTCACTTTCAGAGAATTTTCCAATGAGTTTCCCAACTCATTGGGATATCTAATCCATTGATCATCGCTTAACACCCACTTGAAAGCAATCATGTGGACTGAAGACTCATGACCTCAAGTGGATTTTTGAAAAAAAAATCGATTAATTTTTGATGGATTGGTCAATCAAACACGATGACTCGCTTTGGGCCTATCAAAATGCGTTCAAGACGTCTATCCACACTTCTCATTGTCCAGTAGTTTATGGCAAAGCTTTTCATTTATATGTCACTCTTGAGAATAAGGCATTATGAGTGGTGAAGCTAATAAATATGGATGCCGATTTGTTGCTTTAGAAAGAAAGTACATACTACTAGAGGTGCGTACGGGTTCCATTCATACGAAACCGAGAGATTATACAAGGATAAAACTAATGATGCGAAGGCGGTGGTAAAGTTCATGCAATGCCTTTTCACACGTTTCGACGCTTGTCACTCAGTCATAAGCGATCGGGGTACTCACATTCAGAGAATTTTCCAATGAGTTTCCCAACTCATTGGGATATCTAATCGATTGATCATCGCTTACCACCCACTTGCAAGCGATCATGTGGACCTGAAACCTCATGACCTCAAGTGGATTTTTGAAAAAAAAATCGATTAATTTCGATGGCTGGTCAATCAAACACGATGACTCGCTTTGGGCCTATCAAAATGCGTTCAAGACGTCTATCCACACTTCTCATTGTCTACTAGTTTATGGCAAAGCTTTTCATTTAGATGTCACTCTTGAGAATAAGGCATTATGAGTGGTGAAGCTAATAAATATGGATGCCGGATTTGTTGCTTTAGAAAGAAAGTACATACTTGCTAGAGGTGCGATACGGGTTCCATTCATACGAAACCGGAGATTATACAAGGATAAAACTAATGATGCGAGTGCGGTGGTAAAGTTCATGCAATGCCTTTTCACACGTTTCGAAGCTTGTCACACAGTCATAAGCCATCGGGGTACTCACTTTAAGAGAATTTTCCAATGAGTTTCCCAACTCATTGGGATATCTAATCGATTGATCATCGCTTACCACCCACTTGCAAGCGATCATGTGGACCTGAAGCCTCATGACCTCAAGTGGACTTTTGAAAAAAAATCGATTAATTTCTGATGGACTCGTCAATCAAACACGATGACTTGCTTTGGGCCTATCAAAATGCGTTCAAGACGTCTATCCACACTTCTCATTGTCTACTAGTTTATGGCAAAGCTTTTCATTTATATGTCACTCTTGAGAATAAGGCATTATGAGTGGTGAAGCTAATAAATATGGATGCCAGATTTGTTGCTTTAGAAAGAAAGTACATACTGCTAGAGGTGCAGTACAGGTTCTATTCATACGAAACCAGAGATTATACAAGGATAAAACTAATGATGCGAGTGCGGTGGTAAAGTTCATGCAATGCCTTTTCACACGTTTCGACGCTTGTCACTCGATCATAAGCAATCGGGGTACTCACTTTAAGAGAATTTTCCAATGAGTTTCCCAACTCATTGGGATATCTAATCGATTGATCATCGCTTACCACCCACTTGCAAGTGATCTCGTGGACCTGAAGACTCGTGACCTCAAGTGGATTTTTGAAAAAAAAATCGATTAATTTCTGATGGAGTCGTCAATCAAACACGATGACTTGCTTTGGGCCTATCAAAATGCGTTCAAGACGTCTATCCACACTTCTCATTGTCTACTAGTTTATGGCAAAGCTTTTCATTTATATGTCACTCTTGAGAATAAGGCATTATGAGTGGTGAAGCTAATAAATATGGATGCCGATTTGTTGCTTTAGAAAGAAAGTACATACTACTAGAGGTGGAGTACGAGGTTCCATTCATACGAAACCGAGAGATTATACAAGGATAAAACTAATGATGCGAGTGCGGTGGTAAAGTTCATGCAATGCCTTTTCACACGTTTCGACGCTTGTCACTCAGTCATAAGCAATCGGGGTACTCACTTTCAGAGAATTTTCCAATGAGTTTCCCAACTCATTGGGATATCTAATCCATTGATCATCGCTTAACAACCACTTGCAAGTGATCTCGTGGACCTGAAGACTCGTGACCTCAAGTGGATTTTGGAAAAAACAATCGATTAATTTCTGACGGACTGGTCAATCAAACACGATGACTCGCTTTGGGCCTATCAAAATGCGTTCAAGACGTCTATCCACACTACTCATTGTCTACTAGTTTATGACAAAGCTTTTCATTTATATGTCACTCTTGAGAATAAGGCATTATGAGTGGTGAAGCTAATAAATATGGATGCCGCATTTGTTGCTTTAGAAAGAAAGTACATACTGCTAGAGGTGAGTACGAGGTTCCATTCATACGAAACCGGAGATTATACAAGGATAAAACTAATGATGCGAAGGCGGTGGTAAAGTTCATGCAATGCCTTTTCACACGTTTCGACGCTTGTCACTCAGTCATAAGCGATCGGGGTACTCACATTCAGAGAATTTTCCAATGAGTTTCCCAACTCATTGGGATATCTAATCGATTGATCATCGCTTACCACCCACTTGCAAGCGATCATGTGGACCTGAAGCCTCGTGACCTCAAGTGGACTTTTGAAACAAAAATCGATTAATTTCTGATGGACTCGTCAATCAAACACGATGACTTGCTTTGGGCCTATCAAAATGCGTTCAAGACGTCTATCCACACTTCTCATTGTCTACTAGTATATGGCAAAGCTTTTCATTTATATGTCACTCTTGAGAATAAGGCATTATGAGCGGTGAAGCTAATAAATATGGATGCCAGATTTGTTGCTTTAGAAAGAAAGTACATACGCTAGAGGTGCGATACGGGTTCCATTCATACGAAACCGAGAGATTATACAAGGATAAAACTAATGATGCGAAGGCGGTGGTAAAGTTCATGCAATGCCTTTTCACACGTTTCGACGCTTGGCACTCGATCATAAGCGATCGGGGTACTCACATTTCAGAGAATTTTCCAATGAGTTTCCCAACTCATTGGGATATCTAATCGATTGATCATCGCTTACCACCCACTTGCAAGCGATCATGTGGACCCGAAGCCTCATGACCTCAAGTGGACTTTTGAAACAAAAATCGATTAATTTCTGATGGAGTCGTCAATCAAACACGATGACTTGCTTTGGGCCTATCAAAATGCGTTCAAGACGTCTATCCACACTTCTCATTGTCTACTAGTTTATGGCAAAGCTTTTCATTTATATGTCACTCTTGAGAATAAGGCATTATGAGTGGTGAAGCTAATAAATATGGATGCCAGATTTGTTGCTTTAGAAAGAAAGTACATACTGCTAGAGGTGCGATACGAGGTTCTATTCATACGAAACCGAGAGATTATACAAGGATAAAACTAATGATGCGAGTGCGGTGGTAAAGTTCATGCAATGCCTTTTCACACGTTTCGACGCTTGTCACTCGATCATAAGCAATCGGGGTACTCACTTTCGAAGAGAATTTTCCAATGAGTTTCCCAACTCATTGGGATATCTAATCCATTGATCATCGCTTAACAACCACTTGCAAGTGATCTCGTGGACCTGAAGACTCGTGACCTCAAGTGGATTTTGGAAAAAACAATCGATTAATTTCTGATGGACTGGTCAATCAAACACGATGACTCGCTTTGGGCCTATCAAAATGCGTTCAAGACGTCTATCCACACTACTCATTGTCTACTAGTTTATGACAAAGCTTTTCATTTATATGTCACTCTTGAGAATAAGGCATTATGAGTGGTGAAGCTAATAAATATGGATGCCAGATTTGTTGCTTTAGAAAGAAAGTACATACTGCTAGAGGTGCAGTAGAGGTTCCATTCATACGAAACCAGAGATTATACAAGGATAAAACTAATGATGCGAAGGCGGTGGTAAAGTTCATGCAATGCCTTTTCACACGTTTCGACGCTCGCACTCAGTCATAAGCGATCGGGGTACTCACATTCAGAGAATTTTCCAATGAGTTTCCCAACTCATTGGGATATCTAATCGATTGATCATCGCTTACCACCCACTTGCAAGCGATCATGTGGACCTGAAGCCTCATGACCTCAAGTGGACTTTTGAAACAAAAATCGATTAATTTCTGATGGACTCGTCAATCAAACACGATGACTTGCTTTGGGCCTATCAAAATGCGTTCAAGACGTCTATCCACACTTCTCATTGTCTACTAGTAAATGGCAAAGCTTTTCATTTATATGTCACTCTTGAGAATAAGGCATTATGAGCGGTGAAGCTAATAAATATGGATGCCGATTTGTTGCTTTAGAAAGAAAGTACATACCGCTAGAGGTGCAGTACAGGTTCCATTCATACGAAACCAGAGATTATACAAGGATAAAACTAATGATGCGAAGGCGGTGGTAAAGTTCATGCAATGCCTTTTCACACGTTTCGATGCTGGCACTCAGTCATAAGCGATCGGGGTACTCACATTCAGAGAATTTTCCAATGAGTTTCCCAACTCATTGGGATATCTAATCGATTGATCATCGCTTACCACCCACTTGCAAGCGATCATGTGGACCTGAAGCCTCATGACCTCAAGTGGACTTTTGAAACAAAAATCGATTAATTTCTGATGGAGTCGTCAATCAAACACGATGACTTGCTTTGGGCCTATCAAAATGCGTTCAAGACGTCTATCCACACTTCTCATTGTCTACTAGTTTATGGCAAAGCTTTTCATTTATATGTCACTCTTGAGAATAAGGCATTATGAGTGGTGAAGCTAATAAATATGGATGCCGATTTGTTGCTTTAGAAAGAAAGTACATACCGCTAGAGGTGCGAGACGAGTTCTATTCATACGAAACCAGAGATTATACAAGGATAAAACTAATGATGCGAAGGCGGTGGTAAAGTTCATGCAATGCCTTTTCACACGTTTCGACGCTCGCACTCAGTCATAAGCGATCGGAGTACTCACATTCAGAGAATTTTCCAATGAGTTTCCCAACTCATTGGGATATCTAATCGATTGATCATGGCTTACCACCCACTTGCAAGCGATCATGTGGACTGAAGACCTCATGACCTCAAGTGGATTTTTGAAACATAAATCGATTAATTTCGGATGGACTGGTCAATCAAACGCGATGACTCGCTTTGGGCCTATCAAAATGCGTTCAAGACGTCTATCCACACTTCTCATTGTCTAGTAGTTTATGGCAAAGCTTTTCATTTAGATGTCACTCTTAAGAATAAGGCATTATGAGTGGTGAAGCTAATAAATATGGATGCCAGATTTGTTGCTTTAGAAAGAAAGTACATACTGCTAGAGGTGCGGTAGAGGTTCCATTCATACGAAACCGAGAGATTATACAAGGATAAAACTAATGATGCGAGTGCGGTGGTAAAGTTCATGCAATGCCTTTTCACACGTTTCGACGCTTGTCACTCGATCATAAGCGATCGGGGTACTCACTTTAAGAGAATTTTCCAATGAGTTTCCCAACTCATTGGGATATCTAATCGATTGATCATCGCTTACCACCCACTTGCAAGCGATCATGTGGACCTGAAGCCTCATGACCTCAAGTGGACTTTTGAAACAAAAATCGATTAATTTCTGATGGACTCGTCAATCAAACACGATGACTTGCTTTGGGCCTATCAAAATGCGTTCAAGACGTCTATCCACACTTCTCATTGTCTACTAGTTTATGGCAAAGCTTTTCATTTATATGTCACTCTTGAGAATAAGGCATTATGAGTGGTGAAGCTAATAAATATGGATGCCAGATTTGTTGCTTTAGAAAGAAAGTACATCTTGCTAGAGGTGCAAGACGAGTTCCATTCATACGAAACCGGAGATTATACAAGGATAAAACTAATGATGCGAAGGCGGTGGTAAAGTTCATGCAATGCCTTTTCACACGTTTCGATGCTCGTCACTCAGTCATAAGCCATCGGGGTACTCACTTTAAGAGAATTTTCCAATGAGTTTCCCAACTCATTGGGATATCTAATCGATTGATCATCGCTTACCACCCACTTGCAAGCGATCATGTGGACCTGAAGCCTCATGACCTCAAGTGGACTTTTGAAACAAAAATCGATTAATTTCTGATGGACTCGTCAATCAAACACGATGACTTGCTTTGGGCCTATCAAAATGCGTTCAAGACGTCTATCCACACTTCTCATTGTCTACTAGTTTATGGCAAAGCTTTTCATTTATATGTCACTCTTGAGAATAAGGCATTATGAGTGGTGAAGCTAATAAATATGGATGCCGATTTGTTGCTTTAGAAAGAAAGTACATACCGCTAGAGGTGCGACAGTTCCATTCATACGAAACCAGAGATTATACAAGGATAAAACTAATGATGCGAAGGCGGTGGTAAAGTTCATGCAATGCCTTTTCACACGTTTCGACGCCGGTCACTCGGTCATAAGCGATCGGGGTACTCACATTCGGAGAATTTTCCAATGAGTTTCCCAACTCATTGGGATATCTAATCGATTGATCATCGCTTACCACCCACTTGCAAGCGATCATGTGGACCCGAAGCCTCATGACCTCAAGTGGATTTTTGAAAAAAAAATCGATTAATTTCTGATGGAGTCGTCAATCAAACACGATGACTTGCTTTGGGCCTATCAAAATGCGTTCAAGACGTCTATCCACACTTCTCATTGTCTACTAGTTTATGGCAAAGCTTTTCATTTATATGTCACTCTTGAGAATAAGGCATTATGAGTGGTGAAGCTAATAAATATGGATGCCAGATTTGTTGCTTTAGAAAGAAAGTACATACCGCTAGAGGTGCAAGTACAGTTCTATTCATACGAAACCAGAGATTATACAAGGATAAAACTAATGATGCGAGTGCGGTGGTAAAGTTCATGCAATGCCTTTTCACACGTTTCGACGCTCGTCACTCGATCATAAGCAATCGGGGTACTCACTTTCGAGAGAATTTTCCAATGAGTTTCCCAACTCATTGGGATATCTAATCCATTGATCATCGCTTAACAACCACTTGCAAGTGATCTCGTGGACCTGAAGACTCGTGACCTCAAGTGGATTTTGGAAAAAACAATCGATTAATTTCTGACGGACTCGGTCAATCAAACACGATGACTCGCTTTGGGCCTATCAAAATGCGTTCAAGACGTCTATCCACACTACTCATTGTCTACTAGTTTATGACAAAGCTTTTCATTTATATGTCACTCTTGAGAATAAGGCATTATGAGTGGTGAAGCTAATAAATATGGATGCCAGATTTGTTGCTTTAGAAAGAAAGTACATACTGCTAGAGGTGCAGTAGAGGTTCCATTCATACGAAACCAGAGATTATACAAGGATAAAACTAATGATGCGAAGGCGGTGGTAAAGTTCATGCAATGCCTTTTCACACGTTTCGACGCTCGCACTCAGTCATAAGCGATCGAGGTACTCACATTCAGAGAATTTTCCAATGAGTTTCCCAACTCATTGGGATATCTAATCGATTGATCATCGCTTACCACCCACTTGCAAGCGATCATGTGGACCTGAAGCCTCATGACCTCAAGTGGACTTTTGAAACAAAAATCGATTAATTTCTGATGGACTCGTCAATCAAACACGATGACTTGCTTTGGGCCTATCAAAATGCGTTCAAGACGTCTATCCACACTTCTCATTGTCTACTAGTAAATGGCAAAGCTTTTCATTTATATGTCACTCTTGAGAATAAGGCATTATGAGCGGTGAAGCTAATAAATATGGATGCCAGATTTGTTGCTTTAGAAAGAAAGTACATACTGCTAGAGGTGCAATACGACAGTTCCATTCATACGAAACCGAGAGATTATACAAGGATAAAACTAATGATGCGAAGTGCGGTGGTAAAGTTCATGCAATGCCTTTTCCCACGTTTCGACGCTTGTCACTCAGTCATAAGCGATCGGGGTACTCACTTTCAGAGAATTTTCCAATGAGTTTCCCAACTCATTGGGATATCTAATCCATTGATCATCGCTTACCACCCACTTGCAAGCGATCATGTGGACCTGAAGCCTCATAACCTCAAGTGGACTTTTGAAACAAAAATCGATTAATTTCTGATGGACTCGTCAATCAAACACGATGACTTGCTTTGGGCCTATCAAAATGCGTTCAAGACGTCTATCCACACTTCTCATTGTCTACTAGTTTATGGCAAAGCTTTTCATTTATATGTCACTCTTGAGAATAAGGCATTATGAGTGGTGAAGCTAATAAATATGGATGCCGATTTGTTGCTTTAGAAAGAAAGTACATACCGCTAGAGGTGCAAGTACGAGTTCTATTCATACGAAACCGGAGATTATACAAGGATAAAACTAATGATGCGAGTGCGGTGGTAAAGTTCATGCAATGCCTTTTCACACGTTTCGACGCTTGTCACTCAGTCATAAGCAATCGGGGTACTCACTTTCAGAGAATTTTCCAATGAGTTTCCCAACTCATTGGGATATCTAATCCATTGATCATCGCTTAACAACCACTTGCAAGTGATCTCGTGGACCTGAAAACTCGTGACCTCAAGTGGATTTTGGAAAAAACAATCGATTAATTTCTGACGGACTGGTCAATCAAACACGATGACTCGCTTTGGGCCTATCAAAATGCGTTCAAGACGTCTATCCACACTACTCATTGTCTACTAGTTTATGACAAAGCTTTTCATTTATATGTCACTCTTGAGAATAAGGCATTATGAGTGGTGAAGCTAATAAATATGGATGCCAGATTTGTTGCTTTAGAAAGAAAGTACATACCGCTAGAGGTGCAAGACAGGTTCCATTCATACGAAACCGGAGATTATACAAGGATAAAACTAATGATGCGAAGGCGGTGGTAAAGTTCATGCAATGCCTTTTCACACGTTTCGACGCTCGTCACTCGCTCATAAGCGATCGGGGTACTCACTTTCGGAGAATTTTCCAATGAGTTTCCCAACTCATTGGGATATCTAATCGATTGATCATCGCTTACCACCCACTTGCAAGCGATCATGTGGACCCGAAGTCTCGTGACCTCAAGTGGATTTTTGAAAAAAAAATCGATTAATTTCTCGATGGACTCGGTCAATCAAACACGATGACTTGCTTTGGGCCTATCAAAATGCGTTCAAGACGTCTATCCACACTTCTCATTGTCTACTAGTATATGGCAAAGCTTTTCATTTATATGTCACTCTTGAGAATAAGGCATTATGAGTGGTGAAGCTAATAAATATGGATGCCGATTTGTTGCTTTAGAAAGAAAGTACATACCGCTAGAGGTGCGAAGAGGTTCCATTCATACGAAACCGGAGATTATACAAGGATAAAACTAATGATGCGAAGGCGGTGGTAAAGTTCATGCAATGCCTTTTCACACGTTTCGACGCTCGCACTCGATCATAAGCGATCGGGGTACTCACATTCGAGAGAATTTTCCAATGAGTTTCCCAACTCATTGGGATATCTAATCGATTGATCATCGCTTACCACCCACTTGCAAGCGATCATGTGGACCCGAAGCCTCATGACCTCAAGTGGACTTTTGAAACAAAAATCGATTAATTTCGATGGACTCGTCAATCAAACACGATGACTTGCTTTGGGCCTATCAAAATGCGTTCAAGACGTCTATCCACACTTCTCATTGTCTACTAGTATATGGCAAAGCTTTTCATTTATATGTCACTCTTGAGAATAAGGCATTATGAGCGGTGAAGCTAATAAATATGGATGCCGCATTTGTTGCTTTAGAAAGAAAGTACATACCGCTAGAGGTGCAAGACAGTTCCATTCATACGAAACCGGAGATTATACAAGGATAAAACTAATGATGCGAAGGCAGTGGTAAAGTTCATGCAATGCCTTTTCACACGTTTCGACGCTCGCACTCAGTCATAAGCGATCGGGGTACTCACATTCAGAGAATTTTCCAATGAGTTTCCCAACTCATTGGGATATCTAATCGATTGATCATCGCTTACCACCCACTTGCAAGCGATCATGTGGACCCGAAGCCTCATGACCTCAAGTGGACTTTTGAAACAAAAATCGATTAATTTTCGATGGACTCGTCAATCAAACACGATGACTTGCTTTGGGCCTATCAAAATGCGTTCAAGACGTCTATCCACACTTCTCATTGTCTACTAGTTTATGGCAAAGCTTTTCATTTATATGTCACTCTTGAGAATAAGGCATTATGAGTGGTGAAGCTAATAAATATGGATGCCGATTTGTTGCTTTAGAAAGAAAGTACATACTTGCTAGAGGTGCAAGACAGGTTCCATTCATACGAAACCGGAGATTATACAAGGATAAAACTAATGATGCGAGTGCGGTGGTAAAGTTCATGCAATGCCTTTTCACACGTTTCGACGCTTGTCACTCGCTCATAAGCGATCGGGGTACTCACTTTCGAGAATTTTCCAATGAGTTTCCCAACTCATTGGGATATCTAATCGATTGATCATCGCTTACCACCCACTTGCAAGCGATCATGTGGACCTGAAGCCTCATGACCTCAAGTGGACTTTTGAAACAAAAATCGATTAATTTCTGATGGACTCGTCAATCAAACACGATGACTTGCTTTGGGCCTATCAAAATGCGTTCAAGACGTCTATCCACACTTCTCATTGTCTACTAGTTTATGGCAAAGCTTTTCATTTATATGTCACTCTTGAGAATAAGGCATTATGAGTGGTGAAGCTAATAAATATGGATGCCGATTTGTTGCTTTAGAAAGAAAGTACATACCGCTAGAGGTGCAAGACAGTTCTATTCATACGAAACCGGAGATTATACAAGGATAAAACTAATGATGCGAGTGCGGTGGTAAAGTTCATGCAATGCCTTTTCACACGTTTCGACGCTTGTCACTCGATCATAAGCAATCGGGGTACTCACTTTCGGAGAATTTTCCAATGAGTTTCCCAACTCATTGGGATATCTAATCCATTGATCATCGCTTACCAACCACTTGCAAGTGATCTCGTGGACTCGAAGACTCGTGACCTCAAGTGGATTTTTGAAAAAACAATCGATTAATTTCGACGGACTCGGTCAATCAAACACGATGACTCGCTTTGGGCCTATCAAAATGCGTTCAAGACGTCTATCCACACTTCTCATTGTCTACTAGTTTATGGCAAAGCTTTTCATTTATATGTCACTCTTGAGAATAAGGCATTATGAGTGGTGAAGCTAATAAATATGGATGCCGCATTTGTTGCTTTAGAAAGAAAGTACATACCGCTAGAGGTGCAGTACAGGTTCCATTCATACGAAACCAGAGATTATACAAGGATAAAACTAATGATGCGAGTGCGGTGGTAAAGTTCATGCAATGCCTTTTCCCACGTTTCGACGATTGTCACTCAGTCATAAGCGATCAAGGTACTCACTTTAAGAGAATTTTCCAATAAGTTTCCCAACTCATTGGGATATCTAATCGATTGATCATCGCTTACCACCCACTTGCAAGCGATCATGTGGACTCCGAAGACTCGTGACCTCAAGTGGATTTTTGAAAAAAAAATCGATTAATTTCTGATGGACTGGTCAATCAAACACGATGACTCGCCTTGGGCCTATCAAAATGCGTTCATGACGTCTATCCACACTGCTCATTGTCTACTAGTTTATGGCAAAGCTTTTTATTTATATGTCACTCTTGAGAATATGGCATTATGGGCGGTGAAGCTACTAAATATGGATGCCAGTCTTGTTGCTTTCGAAAGAAAGTACATACTACTAAAGGTGTAGTACAGGTTCCATTCATACGAAACTAGAGATTATACAAGGATAAAACTAATGATGCGATGGCGGTGGTCAAGTTCATGCAATGCCTTTTCACACGTTTCGACGCTTGTCACTCAGTCATAAGCGATCGGGGTACTCACATTAAGAGAATTTTCCAATGAGTTTCCCAACTCATTGGGATATCTAATCGATTGATCATCGCTTACCACCCACTTGCAAGCGATCATGTGGACCTGAAGCCTCATGACCTCAAGTGGATTTTTGAAACAAAAATCGATTAATTTCTGATGGACTCGTCAATCAAACACGATGACTTGCTTTGGGCCTATCAAAATGCGTTCAAGACGTCTATCCACACTTCTCATTGTCTACTAGTTTATGGCAAAGCTTTTCATTTATATGTCACTCTTGAGAATAAGGCATTATGAATGGTGAAGCTAATAAATATGGATGCCAGATTTGTTGCTTTAGAAAGAAAGTACATACCGCTAGAGGTGCAAGTACGAGGTTCTATTCATACGAAACCGAGAGATTATACAAGGATAAAACTAATGATGCGAGTGCGGTGGTAAAGTTCATGCAATGCCTTTTCACACGTTTCGACGCTTGTCACTCAGTCATAAGCAATTGTGGTACTCACTTTCAGAGAATTTTCCAATGAGTTTCCCAACTCATTGGGATATCTAATCCATTGATCATCGCTTAACAACCACTTGCAAGTGATCTCGTGGACCTGAAGACTCGTGACCTCAAGTGGATTTTTGAAAAAACAATCGATTAATTTCTGACGGACTGGTCAATCAAACACGATGACTCGCTTTGGGCCTATCTAAATGCGTTCAAGACGTCTATCCACACTACTCATTGTCTACTAGTTTATGACAAAGCTTTTCATTTATATGTCACTCTTGAGAATAAGGCATTATGAGCGATGAAGCTAATAAATATGGATGCCAGATTTGTTGCTTTAGAAAGAAAGTACATACTGCTAGAGGTGCAGTACAGGTTCCATTCATACGAAACAAGAGATTATACAACGATAAAACTAATGATGCGAAGGCGGTGGTAAAGTTCATGCAATGCCTTTTCACACGTTTCGACGCTTGCACTTAGTCATAAGCGATCGGGGTACTCACATTCAGAGAATTTTCCAATGAGTTTCCCAACTCATTGGGATATCTAATCGATTGATCATTGCTTACCACCCACTTGCAAGCGATCATATGGACCTAAAGCCTCATGACCTCAAGTGGACTTTTGAAACAAAAATCGATTAATTTCTGATGGACTCGTCAATCAAACACGATGACTTGCTTTGGGCCTATCAAAATGCGTTCAAGACGTCTATCCACACTTCTCATTGTCTACTAGTATATGGCAAAGCTTTTCATTTATATGTCACTCTTGAGAATAAGGCATTATGAGCGGTGAAGCTAATAAATATGGATGCCGATTTGTTGCTTTAGAAAGAAAGTACATACCGCTAGAGGTGCAAGTACGAGTTCCATTCATACGAAACCGGAGATTATACAAGGATAAAACTAATGATGCGAGTGCGGTGGTAAAGTTCATGCAATGCGTTTTCCCACGTTTCCCCGCTTGTCACTCAGTCATAAGCCATCGGGGTACTCACTTTCAGAGAATTTTCCAATGAGTTTCCCAACTCATTGGGATATCTAATCCATTTATCCCACTTGCAAGTGATCATGTGGACCAGCAGACTCGGGACCTCAAGTGGATTTTTGAAAAAACAATCGATTAATTTCTGACGGACTAGTCAATCAAACACGATGACTCGCTTTGGGCCTATCAAACTGCGTTCAAGACGTCTATCCACACTTCTCATTGTCTACTAGTTTATGACAAAGCTTTTCATTTATATGTCACTCTTGAGAATAAGGCATTATGAGCGGTGAAGCTAATAAATATGGATGCCGATTTGTTGCTTTAGAAAGAAACTACATACTGCTAGAGGTGCAGTACAGTTCCATTCATACGAAACCAGAGATTATACAAGGATAAAACTAATGATGCGAAGGCGGTGGTAAAGTTCATGCAATGCCTTTTCACACGTTTCGACGCTTGTCACTCAGTCATAAGCGATCGGGGTACTCACATTCAGAGAATTTTCCAATGAGTTTCCCAACTCATTGGGATATCTAATCGATTGATCATCGCTTACTACCCACTTGCAAGCGATCATGTGGACCTGAAGCCTCATGAACTCAAGTGGACTTTTGAAACAAAAATCGATTAATTTCTGATGGACTCGTCAATCAAACACGATGATTTGCTTTGGGCCTATCAAAATGCGTTCAAGACGTCTATCCACACTTCACATTGTCTACTAGTATATGGCAAAGCTTTTCATTTATATGTCACTCTTGAGAATAAGGCATTATCAGCGGTGAAGCTAATAAATATGGATGCCGATTTGTTGCTTTAGAAAGAAAGTACATACTCCTAGAGGTGCAAGACAGTTCCATTCATACGAAACCAGAGATTATACAAGGATAAAACTAATGATGCGAGTGCGGTGGTAAAGTTCATGCAATGCCTTTTCCCACGTTTCGACGCTTGTCACTCAGTCATAAGCGATCGGGGTACTCACTTTCAGAGAATTTTCCAATGAGTTTCCCAACTCATTGGGATATCTAATCCATTTATCCCACTTGCAAGTGATCATGTGGACCAGCAGACTCGGGACCTCAAGTGGATTTTTGAAAAAACAATCGATTAATTTCGACGGACTAGTCAATCAAACACGATGACTCGCTTTGGGCCTATCAAACTGCGTTCAAGACGTCTATCCACACTTCTCATTGTCTACTAGTTTATGACAAAGCTTTTCATTTATATGTCACTCTTGAGAATAAGGCATTATGAGCGGTGAAGCTAATAAATATGGATGCCAGATTTGTTGCTTTAGAAAGAAAGTACATACTGCTAGAGGTGCAGTACAGGTTCCATTCAAACGAAACCGAGAGATTATACAAGGATAAAACTAATGATGCGAAGGCGGTGGTAAAGTTCATGCAATGCCTTTTCACACGTTTCGACGCTTGTCACTCGATCATAAGCGATCGGGGTACTCACATTCGGAGAATTTTCCAATGAGTTTCCCAACTCATTGGGATATCTAATCGATTGATCATCGCTTACCACCCACTTGCAAGCGATCATGTGGACCTCGAAGCCTCATGACCTCAAGTGGACTTTTGAAACAAAAATCGATTAATTACTGATGGACTCGTCAATCAAACACGATGATTTGCTTTGGGCCTATCAAAATGCGTTCAAGACGTCTATCCACACTTCTCATTGTCTACTAATATATGGCAAAGCTTTTCATTTATATGTCACTCTTGAGAATAAGGCATTATGAGCGGTGAAGCTAATAAATATGGATGCCAGATTTGTTGCTTTAGAAAGAAAGTACATACTGCTAGAGGTGCAGTACAGGTTCCATTCATACGAACCCAAAGATTATACAAGGATAAAACTAATGATGCGAGTGCGGTGGTAAAGTTCATGCAATGCCTTTTCCCACGTTTCGACGCTTGTCACTCAGTCATAAGCGATCGGGGTACTCACTTTCAGAGAATTTTCCAAAGAGTTTCCGAACTCATTGGGATATCTAATCCATTGATCCCACTTGTAAGTGATCACGTGGACCTGCAGACTTGGGACCTCAAGTGGATTTTTGAAAAAACAATCGATTAATTTCTGACGGACTAGTCAATCAAACACGATGACTCGCTTTGGGCCTATCAAAATGCGTTCAAGACGTCTATCCACACTTCTCATTGGCTACTAGTTTATGACAAAGCTTTTCATTTATATGTCACTCTTGAGAATAAGGCATTATGAGCGGTGAAGCTAATAAATATGGATGCCAGTTTGTTGCTTTAGAAAGAAACTACATACTGCTAGAGGTGCAGTACAGTTTCCATTCATACGAAACCAGAGATTATACAAGGATAAAACTAATGATGTGAAGGCGGTGGTAAAGTTCATGCAATGCCTTTTCACACGTTTCGACGCTTGTCACTCAGTCATAAGCGATCGGGATACTCACATTCAGAGAATTTTCCAATGAGTTTCCCAACTCATTGGGATATCTAATCGATTGATCATCGCTTACCACCCACTTGCAAGCGATCATGTGGACCTGAAGACTCGTGACCTCAAGTGGATTTTTGAAAAAAAAATCGATTAATTTCTGATGGACTGGTCAATCAAACACGATGACTCGCTTTGGGCCTATCAAAATGCGTTCATGACGTCTATCCACACTTCTCATTGTCTACTAGTATATGGCAAAGCTTTTCATTTATATGTCACTCTTGAGAATAAGGCATTATGAGCGGTGAAGCTAATAAATATGGATGCCGATTTGTTGCTTTAGAAAGAAAGTACATACCGCTAGAGGTGCGAAGACAGTTCCATTCATACAAAACCGAGATTATACAAGGATAAAACTAATGATGCGAGTGCGGTGGTAAAGTTCATGCAATGCCTTTTCACACGTTTCGACGCTTGTCACTCGCTCATAAGCGATCGGGGTACACACTTTCGGAGAATTTTCCAATGAGTTTCCCAACTCATTGGGATATCTAATCCTACATTGATCCCACTTACAAGTGATCACGTGGACTGCAGACTCGGGACCTCAAGTGGATTTTTGAAAAAACAATCGATTAATTTCTGACGGACTAGTCAATCAAACACGATGACTCGCTTTGGGCCTATCAAAATGCGTTCAAGACGTCTATCCACACTTCTCATTGGCTACTAGTTTATGATAAAGCTTTTCATTTATATGTCACTCTTGAGAATAAGGCATTATGAGCGGTGAAGCTAATAAATATGGATGCCAGATTTGTTGCTTTAGAAACAAAGTACATACTGCTAGAGGTGCAGTACGGGTTCCATTCATACGAAACCAGAGATTATACAAGGATAAAACTAATGATGCGAAGGCGGTGGTAAAGTTCATGCAATGCCTTTTCACACGTTTCGACGCTTGTCACTCAGTCATAAGCGATCGGGGTACTCACATTCAGAGAATTTTCCAATGAGTTTCCCAACTCATTGGGATATCTAATCGATTGATAATCGCTTCCCACCCACTTGCAAGCGATCATGTGGACCTGAAGCCTCATGACCTCAAGTGGACTTTTGAAACAAAAATCGATTAATTTCTGATGGACTCGTCAATCAAACACGATGATTTGCTTTGGGCCTATCAAAATGTGTTCAAGACGTCTATCCACACTTCTCATTGTCTACTAGTATATGGCAAAGCTTTTTATTTATATGTCACTCTTGAGAATAAGGCATTATGAGCGGTGAAGCTAATAAATATGGATGCCAGATTTGTTGCTTTAGAAAGAAAGTACATACTCCTAGAGGTGCAGTACAGGTTCCATTCATACGAAACCAGAGATTATACAAGGATAAAACTAATGATGCGAGTGCGGTGGTAAAGTTCATGCAATGCCTTTTCCCACGTTTCGACGCTTGTCACTCAGTCATAAGCGATTGGGGTACTCACTTTCAGAGAATTTTCCAATGAGTTTCCCAACTCATTGGGATATCTAATCCATTGATCCCACTTGCAAGTGATCACGTGGACTGCGGACTTGGGACCTCAAGTGGATTTTTGAAAAAACAATCGATTAATTTCGACGGACTAGTCAATCAAACACGATGACTCGCTTTGGGCCTATCAAACTGCGTTCAAGACGTCTATCCACACTTCTCATTGTCTACTAGTTTATGACAAAGCTTTTCATTTATATGTCACTCTTGAGAATAAGGCATTATGAGCGGTGAAGCTAATAAATATGGATGCCAGATTTGTTGCTTTAGAAAGAAAGTACATACTGCTAGAGGTGCATTACAGGTTCCATTCATACGAAACCAGAGATTATACAAGGATAAAACTAATAATGTGAAGGCGGTGGTAAAGTTCATGCAATGCCTTTTCACACGTTTCGACGCTTGTCACTCAGTCATAAGCGATCGGGGTACTCACATTCAGAGAATTTTCCAATGAGTTTCCCAACTCATTGGGATATCTAATCGATTGATCATCGCTTACCACCCACTTGCAAGCGATCATGTGGACCGAAGACTCGTGACCTCAAGTGGATTTTTGAATAAAAAATCGATTAATTTCTCGACGGATCGGTCAATCAAACACGATGACTCGCTTTGGGCCTATCCAAATGCGTTCATGACGTCTATCCACACTTCTCATTGTCTACTAGTATATGGCAAAGCTTTTCATTTATATGTCACTCTTGAGAATAAGGCATTATGAGCGGTGAAGCTAATAAATATGGATGCCAGATTTGTTGCTTTAGAAAGAAACTACATACTGCTAGAGGTGCACTACAGTTTCCATTCATACGAAACCAGAGATTATACAAGGATAAAACTAATGATGCGATGGCGGTGGTAAAGTTCATGCAATGCCTTTTCACACGTTTCGACGCTTGTCACTCAGTCATAAGCGATCGGGGTACTCACATTCAGAGAATTTTCCAATGAGTTTCCCAACTCATTGGGATATCTAATCGATTGATCATCGCTTACCACCCACTTGCAAGCGATCATGTGGACCTGAAGACTCGTGACCTCAAGTGGATTTTTGAAAAAAAAATCGATTAATTTCTGACGGACTGGTCAATCAAACACGATGACTCGCTTTGGGCCTATCAAAATGCGTTCATGATGTCTATCCACACTTCTCATTGTCTACTAGTTTATGACAAAGCTTTTCATTTATATGTCACTCTTGAGAATAAGGCATTATGAGCGGTGAAGCTAATAAATATGGATGCCAGATTTGTTGCTTTAGAAAGAAAGTACATACTGCTAGAGGTGCATTACAGGTTCCATTCATACGAAACCAGAGATTATACAAGGATAAAACTAATAATGTGAAGGCGGTGGGAAAGTTCATGCAATGCCTTTTCACACGTTTCGACGCTTGTCACTCAGTCATAAGCGATCGGGGTACTCACATTCAGAGAATTTTCCAATGAGTTTCCCAACTCATTGGGATATCTAATCGATTGATCATCGCTTACCACCCACTTGCAAGCGATCATGTGGACTCCGAAGACTCGTGACCTCAAGTGGATTTTTGAATAAAAAATCGATTAATTTTCGACGGACTAGTCAATCAAACACGATGACTCGCTTTGGGCCTATCCAAATGCGTTCATGACGTCTATCCACACTTCTCATTGTCTACTAGTATATGGCAAAGCTTTTCATTTATATGTCACTCTTGAGAATAAGGCATTATGAGCGGTGAAGCTAATAAATATGGATGCCGATTTGTTGCTTTAGAAAGAAAGTACATACTCCTAGAGGTGCAAGACAGTTCCATTCATACGAAACCGAGAGATTATACAAGGATAAAACTAATGATGCGAGTGCGGTGGTAAAGTTCATGCAATGCCTTTTCCCACGTTTCGACGCTTGTCACTCAGTCATAAGCGATTGGGGTACTCACTTTCAGAGAATTTTCCAATGAGTTTCCCAACTCATTGGGATATCTAATCCATTGATCCCACTTGCAAGTGATCACGTGGACCTGCAGACTTGGGACCTCAAGTGGATTTTGGAAAAAACAATCGATTAATTTCTGACGGACTAGTCAATCAAACACGATGACTCGCTTTGGGCCTATCAAAATGCGTTCAAGACGTCTATCCACACTTCTCATTGTCTACTAGTTTATGACAAAGCTTTTCATTTATATGTCAGTCTTGAGAATAAGGCATTATGAGCGGTGAAGCTAATAAATATGGATGCCAGATTTGTTGCTTTAGAAAGAAAGTACATACTGCTAGAGGTGCATTACAGGTTCCATTCATACGAAACCGGAGAGATTATACAAGGATAAAACTAATAATGTGAAGGCGGTGGTAAAGTTCATGCAATGCCTTTTCACACGTTTCGACGCTTGTCACTCGATCATAAGCGATCGGGGTACTCACATTCGGAGAATTTTCCAATGAGTTTCCCAACTCATTGGGATATCTAATCGATTGATCATCGCTTACCACCCACTTGCAAGCGATCATGTGGACCCGAAGACTCGTGACCTCAAGTGGATTTTTGAATAAAAAATCGATTAATTTTCGACGGATCGGTCAATCAAACACGATGACTCGCTTTGGGCCTATCCAAATGCGTTCATGACGTCTATCCACACTTCTCATTGTCTACTAGTATATGGCAAAGCTTTTCATTTATATGTCACTCTTGAGAATAAGGCATTATGAGCGGTGAAGCTAATAAATATGGATGCCAGATTTGTTGCTTTAGAAAGAAACTACATACTGCTAGAGGTGCACTACAGTTTCCATTCATACGAAACCAGAGATTATACAAGGATAAAACTAATGATGCGATGGCGGTGGTAAAGTTCATGCAATGCCTTTTCACACGTTTCGACGCTTGTCACTCGGTCATAAGCGATCGGGGTACTCACATTCGAGAGAATTTTCCAATGAGTTTCCCAACTCATTGGGATATCTAATCGATTGATCATCGCTTACCACCCACTTGCAAGCGATCATGTGGACTCCGAAGACTCGTGACCTCAAGTGGATTTTTGAAAAAAAAATCGATTAATTTCGACGGACTCGGTCAATCAAACACGATGACTCGCTTTGGGCCTATCAAAATGCGTTCATGATGTCTATCCACACTTCTCATTGTCTACTAGTTTATGACAAAGCTTTTCATTTATATGTCAGTCTTGAGAATAAGGCATTATGAGCGGTGAAGCTAATAAATATGGATGCCAGATTTGTTGCTTTAGAAAGAAAGTACATACTGCTAGAGGTGCATTACGAGTTCCATTCATACGAAACCGGAGATTATACAAGGATAAAACTAATAATGTGAAGGCGGTGGGAAAGTTCATGCAATGCCTTTTCACACGTTTCGACGCTTGTCACTCAGTCATAAGCGATCGGGGTACTCACATTCAGAGAATTTTCCAATGAGTTTCCCAACTCATTGGGATATCTAATCGATTGATCATCGCTTACCACCCACTTGCAAGCGATCATGTGGACCTGAAGACTCGTGACCTCAAGTGGATTTTTGAATAAAAAATCGATTAATTTCTGACGGACTAGTCAATCAAACACGATGACTCGCTTTGGGCCTATCCAAATGCGTTCATGACGTCTATCCACACTTCTCATTGTCTACTAGTATATGGCAAAGCTTTTCATTTATATGTCACTCTTGAGAATAAGGCATTATGAGCGGTGAAGCTAATAAATATGGATGCCAGATTTGTTGCTTTAGAAAGAAACTACATACTGCTAGAGGTGCAGTACAGTTTCCATTCATACGAAACCAGAGATTATACAAGGATAAAACTAATGATGCGATGGCGGTGGTAAAGTTCATGCAATGCCTTTTCACACGTTTCGACGCTTGTCACTCAGTCATAAGCGATCGGGGTACTCACATTCGGAGAATTTTCCAATGAGTTTCCCAACTCATTGGGATATCTAATCGATTGATCATCGCTTACCACCCACTTGCAAGCGATCATGTGGACCTGAAGACTCGTGACCTCAAGTGGATTTTTGAAAAAAAAATCGATTAATTTCTGACGGACTGGTCAATCAAACACGATGACTCGCTTTGGGCCTATCAAAATGCGTTCATGACGTCTATCCACACTTCTCATTGTCTACTAGTATATGGCAAAGCTTTTCATTTATATGTCACTGTTGAGAATAAGGCATTATGAGCGGTGAAGCTAATAAATATGGATGCCAGATTTGTTGCTTTAGAAAGAAAGTACACACTACTAGAGGTGCAGTACAGGTTCCATTCATACAAAACCAGAGATTATACAAGGATAAAACTAATGATGCGAGTGCGGTGGTAAAGTTCATGCAATGCCTTTTCACACGTTTCGACGCTTGTCACTCAGTCATAAGCGATCGGGGTACACACTTTCAGAGAATTTTCCAATGAGTTTCCCAACTCATTGGGATATCTAATCCATTGATCCCACTTACAAGTGATCACGTGGACCTGCAGACTCGGGACCTCAAGTGGATTTTTGAAAAAACAATCGATTAATTTCTGACGGACTAGTCAATCAAACACGATGACTCGCTTTGGGCCTATCAAAATGCGTTCAAGACGTCTATCCACACTTCTCATTGGCTACTAGTTTATGATAAAGCTTTTCATTTATATGTCACTCTTGAGAATAAGGCATTATGAGCGGTGAAGCTAATAAATATGGATGCCAGATTTGTTGCTTTAGAAAGAAAGTACACACTGCTAGAGGTGCAGTACAGGTTCCATTCATACAAAACCAGAGATTATACAAGGATAAAACTAATGATGCGAGTGCGGTGGTAAAGTTCATGCAATGCCTTTTCACACGTTTCGACGCTTGTCACTCAGTCATAAGCGATCGGGGTACACGATTCGAGAGAATTTTCCAATGAGTTTCCCAACTCATTGGGATATCTAATCCATTGATCCCACTTACAAGTGATCACGTGGACTCGCGACTCGGGACCTCAAGTGGATTTTTGAAAAAACAATCGATTAATTTCTGACGGACTAGTCAATCAAACACGATGACTCGCTTTGGGCCTATCAAAATGCGTTCAAGACGTCTATCCACACTTCTCATTGGCTACTAGTTTATGATAAAGCTTTTCATTTATATGTCACTCTTGAGAATAAGGCATTATGAGCGGTGAAGCTAATAAATATGGATGCCAGATTTGTTGCTTTAGAAAGAAAGTACATACTGCTAGAGGTGCAAGACAGTTCCATTCATACGAAACCGGAGATTATACAAGGATAAAACTAATGATGCGAGTGCGGTGGTAAAGTTCATGCAATGCCTTTTCCCACGTTTCGACGCTTGTCACTCAGTCATAAGCGATCGGGGTACTCACTTTCAGAGAATTTTCCAATGAGTTTCCCAACTCATTGGGATATCTAATCCATAGATCCCACTTACAAGTGATCACGTGGACCTGCAGACTCGGGACCTCAAGTGGATTTTTGAAAAAACAATCGATTAATTTCTGACGGACTAGTCAATCAAACACGATGACTCGCTTTGGGCCTATCAAAATGCGTTCAAGACGTCTATCCACACTTCTCATTGGCTACTAGTTTATGATAAAGCTTTTCATTTATATGTCACTCTTGAGAATAAGGCATTATGAGCGGTGAAGCTAATAAATATGGATGCCAGATTTGTTGCTTTAGAAAGAAAGTACACACTGCTAGAGGTGCGATGAGTTCCATTCATACAAAACCAGAGATTATACAAGGATATAACTAATGATGCGAGTGCGGTGGTAAAGTTCATGCAATGCCTTTTCACACGTTTCGACGCTTGTCACTCAGTCATAAGCGATCGGGGTACACAGTTTCAGAGTATTTTCCAATGAGTTTCCCAACTCATTGGGATATCTAATCCATTGATCCCACTTACAAGTGATCACGTGGACCTGCAGACTCGGGACCTCAAGTGGATTTTTGAAAAAACAATCGATTAATTTTCGACGGACTAGTCAATCAAACACGATGACTCGCTTTGGGCCTATCAAAATGCGTTCAAGACGTCTATCCACACTTCTCATTGGCTACTAGTTTATGATAAAGCTTTTCATTTATATGTCACTCTTGAGAATAAGGCATTATGAGCGGTGAAGCTAATAAATATGGATGCCAGATTTGTTGATTTAGAAAGAAAGTACATGATTGCTAGAGGTGCGAGACAGTTCCATTCATACGAAACCGAGAGATTATACAAGGATAAAACTAATGATGCGAAGGCGGTGGTAAAGTTCATGCAATGCCTTTTCACACGTTTCGACGCTTGTCACTCAGTCATAAGCGATCGGGGTACTCACATTCAGAGAATTTTCCAATGAGTTTCCCAACTCATTGGGATATCTAATCGATTGATCATCGCTTACCACCCACTTGCAAGCGATCATGTGGACCTGAAGCCTCATGACCTCAAGTGGACTTTTGAAACAAAAATCGATTAATTTCTGATGGACTCGTCAATCAAACACGATGATTTGCTTTGGGCCTATCAAAATGCGTTCAAGACGTCTATCCACACTTCTCATTGTCTACTAGTATATGGCAAAGCTTTTCATTTATATGTCACTCTTGAGAATAAGGCATTATGAGCGGTGAAGGTAATAAATATGGATGCCAGATTTGTTGCTTTAGAAAGAAAGTACATACTCCTAGAGGTGCAAGACAGTTCCATTCATACGAAACCAGAGATTATACAAGGATAAAACTAATGATGCGAGTGCGGTGGTAAAGTTCATGCAATGCCTTTTCCCACGTTTCGACGCTTGTCACTCAGTCATAAGCGATCGGGGTACTCACTTTCAGAGAATTTTCCAATGAATTTCCCAACTCATTGGGATATCTAATCCATTGATCCCACTTGCAAGCGATCATGTGGACCTGAAGCCTCATGACCTCAAGTGGACTTTTGAAACAAAAATCGATTAATTTCTGATGGACTCGTCAATCAAACACGATGACTCGCTTTGGGCCTATCAAAATGCGTTCAAAACGTCTATCCACACTTCTCATTGTCTACTAGTATATGGCAAAGCTTTTCATTTATATGTCACTCTTGAGAATAAGGCATTATGAGCGGTGAAGCTAATAAATATGGATGCTAGATTTGTTGCTTTAGAAAGAAAGTACATACTCCTAGAGGTGCAGTACAGGTTCCATTCATACGAAACCAGAGATTATACAAGGATAAAACTAATGATGCGAGTGCGGTGGTAAAGTTCATGCAATGCCTTTTCCCACGTTTCGACGCTTGTCACTCAGTCATAAGCGATCGGGGTACTCACTTTCAGAGAATTTTCCAATGAGTTTCCCAACTCATTGGGATATCTAATCCATTGATCCCACTTACAAGTGATCACGTGGACGCAGACTCGGGACCTCAAGTGGATTTTTGAAAAAACAATCGATTAATTTCTGACGGACTAGTCAATCAAACACGATGACTCGCTTTGGGCCTATCAAAATGCGTTCAAGACGTCTATCCACACTTCTCATTGGCTACTAGTTTATGATAAAGCTTTTCATTTATATGTCACTCTTGAGAATAAGGCATTATGAGCGGTGAAGCTAATAAATATGGATGCCAGATTTGTTGCTTTAGAAAGATAGTACATACTGCTAGAGGTGCGATACAGTTCCATTCATACGAAACCAGAGATTATACAAGGATAAAACTAATGATGCGAAGGCTGTGGTAAAGTTCATGCAATGCCTTTTCACACGTTTCGACGCTTGTCACTCAGTCATAAGCGATCGGGGTACTCACATTCGGAGAATTTTCCAATGAGTTTCCCAACTCATTGGGATATCTAATCGATTGATCATCGCTTACCACCCACTTGCAAGTGATCACGTGGACCTGAAGACTCGTGACCTCAAGTGGATTTTTGAAAAAAAAATAGATTAATTTCTGACGGACTGGTCAATCAAACACGATGACTCGCTTTGGGCCTATCAAAATGCGTTCATGACGTGTATCCACACTTCTCATTGTCTACTAGTTTATGACAAAGCTTTTCATTTATATGTCACTCTTGAGAATAAGGCATTATGAGCGGTGAAGCTAATAAATATGGATGCCGATTTGTTGCTTTAGAAAGAAAGTACATACTCGCTAGAGGTGCAAGACAGTTCCATTCATACGAAACCGGAGATTATACAAGGATAAAACTAATGATGCGAAGGCGGTGGTAAAGTTCATGCAATGCCTTTTCACACGTTTCGACGCTTGTCACTCGGTCATAAGCGATCGGGGTACTCACATTCGGGAGAATTTTCCAATGAGTTTCCCAACTCATTGGGATATCTAATCGATTGATCATCGCTTACCACCCACTTGCAAGTGATCATGTGGACCTGAAGACTCGTGACCTTAAGTGGATTTTTGGAAAAAAAATCGATTAATTTCTGACGGACTGGTCAATCAAACACGATGACTCGCTTTGGGCCTATCAAAATGCGTTCATGACGTCTATCCACACTTCTCATTGTCTACTAGTATATGGCAAAGCTTTTCATTTATATGTCACTCTTGAGAATAAGGCATTATGAGCGGTGAAGCTAATAAATATGGATGCCGATTTGTTGCTTTAGAAAGAAAGTACATACCGCTAGAGGTGCAAGACGGGTTCCATTCATACGAAACCGAGAGATTATACAAGGATAAAACTAATGATGCGAACGCGGTGGTAAAGTTCATGCAATGCCTTTTCACACGTTTCGACGCTTGTCACTCGGTCATAAGCGATCGGGGTACTCACATTCGAGAGAATTTTCCAATGAGTTTCCCAACTCATTGGGATATCTAATCGATTGATCATCGCTTACCACCCACTTGCAAGTGATCATGTGGACCTGAAGACTCGTGACCTTAAGTGGATTTTCGAAAAAAAAATCGATTAATTTCTGACGGACTAGTCAATCAAACACGATGACTCGCTTTGGGCCTATCAAAATGCGTTCATGACGTCTATCCACACTTCTCATTGTCTACTAGTATATGGCAAAGCTTTTCATTTATATGTCACTCTTGAGAATAAGGCATTATGAGCGGTGAAGCTAATAAATATGGATGCCAGATTTGTTGCTTTAGAAAGAAAGTACATACTGCTAGAGGTGCAAGACAGTTCCATTCATACGAAACCGGAGATTATACAAGGATAAAACTAATGATGCGAAGGCGGTGGTAAAGTTCATGCAATGCCTTTTCACACGTTTCGACACTTGTCACTCAGTCATAAGCGATTGGGGTACTCACATTCGGTAGAATTTTCCAATGAGTTTCCCAACTCATTGGGATATCTAATCGATTGATCATCTCTTACCACCCACTTGCAAGTGATCACGTGGACCTGAAGACTCGTGACCTCAAGTGGATTTTTGAAAAAAAAATCGATTAATTTCTGACGGACTGGTCAATCAAACACGATGACTCGCTTTGGGCCTATCAAAATGCGTTCATGATGTGTATCCACACTTCTCATTGTCTACTAGTTTATGACAAAGCTTTTCATTTATATGTCACTCTTGAGAATAAGGCATTATGAGCGGTGAAGCTAATAAATATGGATGCCAGATTTGTTGCTTTAGAAAGAAAGTACATACCGCTAGAGGTGCAAGACAGTTCAATTCATACGAAACCGGAGATTATACAAGGATAAAACTAATGATGCGAAGGCGGTGGTAAAGTTCATGCAATGCCTTTTCACACGTTTCGACGCTTGTCACTCAGTCATAAGCGATCGGCATACTCACATTCAGAGAATTTTCCAATGAGTTTCCCAACTCATTGGGGTATCTAATCGATTGATCATCGCTTACCACCCACTTGCAAGTGATCATGTGGACCTGAAGACTCGTGACCTTAAGTGGATTTTTGAAAAAAAAATCGATTAATTTCTGACGGACTGGTCAATCAAACACGATGACTCGCTTTGGGCCTATCAAAATGCGTTCATGACGTCTATCCACACTTCTCATTGTCTACTAGTATATGGCAAAGCTTTTCATTTATATGTCACTCTTGAGAATAAGGCATTATGAGCGGTGAAGCTAATAAATATGGATGCCAGATTTGTTGCTTTAGAAAGAAAGTACATACTGCTAGAGGTGCAGTACAGTTCTATTCATACGAAACCAGAGATTATACAAGGATAAAACTAATGATGCGAAGGCAGTGGTAAAGTTCATGCAATGCCTTTTCACACGTTTCGACGCTTGTCACTCAGTCATAAGCGATCGGCGTACTCACATTCAGAGAATTTTCCAATGAGTTTCCCAACTCATTGGGATATCTAATCGATTGATCATCGCTTACCACCCACTTGCAAGTGATCATGTGGACCTGAAGACTCGTGACCTTAAGTGGATTTTTGAAAAAAAAATCGATTAATTTCTGACGGATCGGTCAATCAAACACGATGACTCGCTTTGGGCCTATCAAAATGCGTTCATGACGTCTATCCACACTTCTCATTGTCTACTAGTATATGGCAAAGCTTTTCATTTATATGTCACTCTTGAGAATAAGGCATTATGAGCGGTGAAGCTAATAAATATGGATGCCAGATTTGTTGCTTTAGAAAGAAAGTACATACTGCTAGAGGTGCAAGACGAGTTCCATTCATACAAAACCGGAGATTATACAAGGATAAAACTAATGATGCGAAGGCGGTGGTAAAGTTCATGCAATGCCTTTTCACACGTTTCGACGCTTGTCACTCGATCATAAGCGATCGGGGTACTCACATTCAGAGAATTTTCCAATGAGTTTCCCAACTCATTGGGATATCTAATCGATTGATCATCTCTTACCACCCACTTGCAAGTGATCACGTGGACCTGAAGACTCGTGACCTCAAGTGGATTTTTGAAAAAAAAATCGATTAATTTCTGACGGACTGGTCAATCAAACACGATGACTCGCTTTGGGCCTATCAAAATGCGTTCATGACGTGTATCCACACTTCTCATTGTCTACTAGTTTATGACAAAGCTTTTCATTTATATGTCACTCTTGAGAATAAGGCATTATGAGCGGTGAAGCTAATAAATATGGATGCCAGATTTGTTGCTTTAGAAAGAAAGTACATACTGCTAGAGGTGCAGTACAGTTCCATTCATACGAAACCCGTAGATTATACAAGGATAAAACTAATGATGCGAAGGCGGTGGTAAAGTTCATGCAATGCCTTTTCACACGTTTCGACGCTTGTCACTCAGTCATAAGCGATCGGGGTACTCACATTCAGAGAATTTTCCAATGAGTTTCCCAACTCATTGGGATATCTAATCGATTGATCATCGCTTACCACCCACTTGCAAGTGATCACGTGGACCTGAAGACTCGTGACCTCAAGTGGATTTTTGAAAAAAAAATCGATTAATTTCTGACGGACTGGTCAATCAAACACGATGACTCGCTTTGGGCCTATCAAAATGCGTTCATGACGTGTATCCACACTTCTCATTGTCTACTAGTTTATGACAAAGCTTTTCATTTATATGTCACTCTTGAGAATAAGGCATTATGAGCGGTGAAGCTAATAAATATGGATGCCGATTTGTTGCTTTAGAAAGAAAGTACATACCGCTAGAGGTGCAAGACAGTTCCATTCATACGAAACCGGAGATTATACAAGGATAAAACTAATGATGCGAAGGCGGTGGTAAAGTTCATGCAATGCCTTTTCACACGTTTCGACGCTTGTCACTCGGTCATAAGCGATCGGGGTACTCACATTCAGTAGAATTTTCCAATGAGTTTCCCAACTCATTGGGATATCTAATCGATTGATCATCGCTTACCACCCACTTGCAAGCGATCATGTGGACCTGAAGACTCGTGACCTCAAGTGGATTTTTGAAAAAAAAATCGATTAATTTCTGACGGACTTGTCAATCAAACACGATGACTCGCTTTGGGCCTATAAAAATGCGTTCATGACGTCTATCCACACTTCTCATTGTCTACTAGTATATGGCAAAGCTTTTCATTTATATGTCACTCTTGAGAATAAGGCATTATGAGCGGTGAAGCTAATAAATATGGATGCCAGATTTGTTGCTTTAGAAAGAAAGTACATACTGCTAGAGGTGCATTACAGGTTCCATTCATACGAAACCAGAGATTATACAAGGATAAAACTAATGATGCGAAGGCGGTGGTAAAGTTCATGCAATGCCTTTTCACACGTTTCGACGCTTGTCACTCAGTCACAAGCGATCGGGGTACACACTTTCAGAGAATTTTCCAATGAGTTTCCCAACTCATTGGGATATCTAATCCATTGATCCCACTTACAAGTGATCACGTGGACCTGCAGACTCGGGACCTCAAGTGGATTTTTGAAAAAATAAATCGATTAATTTCTGACGGACTAGTCAATCAAACACGTTGACTCGCTTTGGGCCTATCAAAATGCGTTCAAGACGTCTATCCACACTTCTCATTGGCTACTAGTTTATGATAATGCTTTTCATTTATATGTCACTCTTGAGAATAAGGCATTGTGAGCGGTGAAGCTAATAAATATGGATGCCAGATTTGTTGCTTTAGAAAGAAAGTACATACTGTTAGAGGTGCAAGACAGTTCCATTCATACGAAACCAGAGATTATACAAGGATAAAACTAATGATGCGAAGGCGGTGGTAAAGTTCATGCAATGCCTTTTCACACGTTTCGACGCTTGTCACTCAGTCATAAGCGATCGGGGTACTCACATTCAGAGAATTTTCCAATGAGTTTCCCAACTCATTGGGATATCTAATCGATTGATCATCGCTTACCACCCACTTGCAAGTGATCACGTGGACCTGAAGACTCGTGCCCTCAAGTGGATTTTTTAAAAAACAATAGATTAATTTCTGACGGACTGGTCAATCAAACACGATGACACGCTTTGGGCCTATCAAAATGCGTTCAAGACGTCTATCCACACTTCTCATTGTCTACTAGTTTATGGCAAAGCTTTTCATTTACATGTCACTCTTGAGAATAAGGCATAATGGGCGGTGAAGCTACTAAATATGGATGCCAGTCTTGTTGCTTTAGAAAGAAAGCACATACTCCTAGAGGTGGAGTACAGTTCCATTCATACGAAACCGTAGATTATACAATGATAAAACTAATGATGCGACCGCGGTGGTAAAGTTCATGCAATGCCTTTTCACACGTTTCGACGCATGTCATTCATCATAAGCTATCGGGGTACTCACTTTCAAAGAATTTTCCAATGAGTTTCCCAACTCATTGGGATATCGAATCGATTGATCATCGCTTACCACCCACTTGCAAGCGATCATGTGGACCCGAAGACTCGTGACCTCAAGTGGATTTTTGAAAAAAAAATCTATCAATTTTCGATGGACTCGGTCAATCAAACACGATGACTTGCTTTGGGCCTATCAAAATGCGTTCAAGACGTCTATCCACACTTCTCATTGTCTACTAGTTTATGGCAAAGCTTTTCATTTATATGTCACTCTTGAGAATAAGGTATTATGGGCGGTGAAGCTACTAAATATGGTTGCCGCCTTGTTGCTTTCGAAAGAAAGTACATACTACCGGAGGTGGAGTACAGGTTCCATTCATACGAAACCAGAGATTATACAAGGATAAAACTAATGATGCGAAGGCGGTGGTAAAGTTCATGCAATGCCTTTTCACACGTTTCGACGCTTGTCATTCAGTCATAAGCGATCGGGGTACTCACATTCAAAGAATTTTCCAATGAGTTTCCCAACTCATTGGGATATCTAATCGATTGATCATCGCTTACTACCCACTTGCAAGCGATCATGTGGACTCTGAAGACTTATGTCCTCAAGTGGATTTTTGAAAAAAAAATCGATTAATTTCTTATGGACGGGTCAATCAAACACGATGACTCGCTTTGGGCCTATCAAAATGCATTCAAGACGTCTATCCACACTTCTCATTTTCTACTAATTTATGGCAAAGCTTTTCATTTATATGTCACTCTTGAGAACAAGGCATTATGGGCGGTGAAGCTACTAAATATGGATGCCAGTCTTGTTGCTTTAGAAAGAAAGTTCATACTACTAGAGGTGGAGTATGTGTTCATTTCATACGAAACCAGAGATTATACAATGATAAAACTAATGATGCGAGTGCGGTGGTAAAGTTCATGCAATGCCTTTTCACACGTTTCGACGCATGTCACTCAGTCATAAGCTATCGGGGTACTCACTTTCAGAGAATTTTCCAATGTGTTTCCCAACTCATTGGGATATCGAATCGATTGATCATCGCTTACCACCCACTTGCAAGCGATCATGTGGACTCCGAAGACTCGTGACCTCAAGTGGATTTTTGAAAAAAAAAATCTATCAATTTCGATGGACTAGTCAATCAAACACGATGACTTGCTTTGGGCCTATCAAAATGCGTTCAAGACGTCTATCCACACTTCTCATTGTCTACTAGTTTATGGCAAAGCTTTTCATTTATATGTCACTCTTGAGAATAAGGTATTATGGGCGGTGAAGCTACTAAATATGGTTGCCGATCTTGTTGCTTTCGAAAGAAAGTACATACTACCGGAGGTGGAGTACGAGTTCCATTCATACGAAACCAGAGATTATACAAGGATAAAACTAATGATGCGAAGGCGGTGGTAAAGTTCATGCAATGCCTTTTCACACGTTTCGACGCTTGTCATTCAGTCATAAGCGATCGGGGTACTCACATTCAAAGAATTTTCCAATGAGTTTCCCAACTCATTGGGATATCTAATCGATTGATCATCGCTTACTACCCACTTGCAAGCGATCATGTGGACCTGAAGACTTATGTCCTCAAGTGGATTTTTGAAAAAAAAATCGATTAATTTCTTATGGACGGGTCAATCAAACACGATGACTCGCTTTGGGCCTATCAAAATGCATTCAAGACGTCTATCCACACTTCTCATTTTCTACTAATTTATGGCAAAGCTTTTCATTTATATGTCACTCTTGAGAACAAGGCATTATGGGCGGTGAAGCTACTAAATATGGATGCCAGTCTTGTTGCTTTAGAAAGAAAGTTCATACTACTAGAGGTGGAGTACAGGTTCATTTCATACGAAACCAGAGATTATACAATGATAAAACTAATGATGCGAGTGCGGTGGTAAAGTTCATGCAATGCCTTTTCACACGTTTCGACGCATGTCACTCACCATAAGCTATCGGGGTACTCACTTTCAGAGAATTTTCCAATGTGTTTCCCAACTCATTGGGATATCGAATCGATTGATCATCGCTTACCACCCACTTGCAAGCGATCATGTGGACCTGAAGACTCGTGACCTCAAGTGGATTTTTGAAAAAAAAAATCTATCAATTTCTGATGGACTAGTCAATCAAACACGATGACTTGCTTTGGGCCTATCAAAATGCGTTCAAGACGTCTATCCACACTTCTCATTGTCTACTAGTTTATGGCAAAGCTTTTCATTTATATGTCACTCTTGAGAATAAGGTATTATGGGCGGTGAAGCTACTAAATATGGATGCGAGTCTTGTTGCTTTCAAAAGAAAGTACATACTACTAGAGGTGGTGTACATGTTCCATTCATACAAAACTAGAGATTATAGAAGGATAAAACTAATGATGCGAGTGCGGTGGTAAAGTTCATGCAATGCCTTTTCACACGTTTCAACGCTTGTCACTCATTCATAAGCGATCGGGGTACTCGGTTCCGTAGTATTTTTCAATGAGTTTCCCAACTCATTGGGATATCTAATCCATTGATCATCCCTTACCACCCACTTGCAAGTGATCACGTGGACCTGAAGACTCATGACCTCAAGTGGATTTTTGAAAAAACAATCGATTAATTTCTTACGGACTGGTCAATCAAACACGATGACACGCTTTTGGCCTATCAAAATGCGTTCAAGACGTCTATCCACACTTCTCATTGTCTACTAGTTTATGGCAAATCTTTTCATTTACATGTCACTCTTGAGAATAAGGCATAATGGGCGGTGAAGCTACTAAATATGGATGCCGGTCTTGTTGCTTTAGAAAGAAAGTACATACTACTAGAGGTGGAGTACGAGTTCCATTCATACGAAACCAGAGATTATACAAGGATAAAACTAATGATGCGAAGGCCATGGTAAAGTTCATGCAATTCCTTTTCACACATTTTGACGCTTGTCACTCGATCATAAGCGATCGGGGTACTCACTTTCGGAGAATTTTCCAATGAGTTTCCCAACTAATTGGGACATGTAATCGATTGATCATCGCTTACCACCCACTTGCAAGAGATCATGTGGACCTCGAAGACTCGTGACCTCAAGTGGATTTTTGAAAAAACAATCGATTAATTTTTGACGGACCGGTCAATCAAACATGATGACTCTCTTTGGGCCTATCAAAATGCGTTTAAGACGTCTATCCACACTTCTCATTGTCTACTAGTTTATGGCAAATCTTTTCATTTACATGTCACTCTTGAGGATAAGGCATAATGGGCGGTGAAGCTACTAAATATGGATGCCGAGTCTTGTTGCTTTAGAAAGAAAGTACATACTACTAGAGGTGGAGTACAGTTCCATTCATACGAAACCGTAGATTATACAAGGATAAAACTAATGATGCGAAGGCCATGGTAAAGTTCATGCAATTCCTTTTCACACATTTCGACGCTTGTCACTCGCTCATAAGCTATCGGGGTACTCACTTTCGGAGAATTTTCCAATGTGTTTCCCAACTCATTGGGATATCGAATCGATTGATCATCGCTTACCACCCACTTGCAAGCGATCATGTGGACCTGAAGACTCGTGACCTCAAGTGGATTTTTGAAAAAAAAATCTATCAATTTCTGATGGACTAGTCAATCAAACACGATGACTTGCTTTTGGCCTATCAAAATGCGTTCAAGACGTCTATCCACACTTCTCATTGTCTACTAGTTTATGGCAAAGCTTTTCATTTATATGTCACTCTTGAGAATAAGGTATTATGGGCGGTGAAGCTACTAAATATGGATGCGAGTCTTGTTGCTTTCAAAAGAAAGTACATACTACTAGAGGTGGAGTACGAGTTCCATTCATACGAAACTAGAGATTATAGAAGGATAAAACTAATGATGCGAGTGCGGTGGTAAAGTTCATGCAATGCCTTTTCACACGTTTCGACGCTTGTCACTCATTCATAAGCGATCGGGGTACTCGGTTTCAGAGTATTTTTCAATGAGTTTCCCAACTCATTGGGATATCTAATCCATTGATCATCCCTTACCACCCACTTGCAAGTGATCACGTGGACCTGAAGACTCATGACCTCAAGTGGATTTTTGAAAAAACAATCGATTAATTTCTTACGGATCGGTCAATCAAACACGATGACACGCTTTTGGCCTATCAAAATGCGTTCAAGACGTCTATCCACACTTCTCATTGTCTACTAGTTTATGGCAAATCTTTTCATTTACATGTCACTCTTGAGAATAAGGCATAATGGGCGGTGAAGCTACTAAATATGGATGCCGATCTTGTTGCTTTAGAAAGAAAGTACATACTACTAGAGGTGGAGTACGTGTTCCATTCATACGAAACCGGAGATTATACAAGGATAAAACTAATGATGCGAAGGCCATGGTAAAGTTCATGCAATTCCTTTTCACACATTTTGACGCTTGTCACTCGGTCATAAGCGATCGGGGTACTCACTTTTCGTAGAATTTTCCAATGAGTTTCCCAACTAATTGGGACATGTAATCGATTGATCATCGCTTACCACCCACTTGCAAGAGATCATGTGGACCTCGAAGACTCGTGACCTCAAGTGGATTTTTGAAAAAACAATCGATTAATTTTTGACGGATCGGTCAATCAAACATGATGACTCTCTTTGGGCCTATCAAAATGCGTTTAAGACGTCTATCCACACTTCTCATTGTCTACTAGTTTATGGCAAATCTTTTCATTTACATGTCACTCTTGAGGATAAGGCATAATGGGCGGTGAAGCTACTAAATATGGATGCCGAGTCTTGTTGCTTTAGAAAGAAAGTACATACTACTAGAGGTGGAGTACGAGTTCCATTCATACGAAACCGAGAGATTATACAAGGATAAAACTAATGATGCGAAGGCCATGGTAAAGTTCATGCAATTCCTTTTCACACATTTCGACGCTTGTCACTCAGTCATAAGCTATCGGGGTACTCACTTTCAGAGAATTTTCCAATGTGTTTCCCAACTCATTGGGATATCGAATCGATTGATCATCGCTTACCACCCACTTGCAAGCGATCATGTGGACTCCGAAGACTCGTGACCTCAAGTGGATTTTTGAAAAAAAAATCTATCAATTTCGATGGACTAGTCAATCAAACACGATGACTTGCTTTGGGCCTATCAAAATGCGTTCAAGACGTCTATCCACACTTCTCCTTGTCTACTAGTTTATGGCAAAGCTTTTCATTTATATGTCACTCTTGAGAATAAGGTATTATGGGCGGTGAAGCTACTAAATATGGATGCGAGTCTTGTTGCTTTCAAAAGAAAGTACATACTACTAGAGGTGGAGTACGTGTTCCATTCATACGAAACTAGAGATTATACAAGGATAAAACTAATGATGCGAGTGCGGTGGTAAAGTTCATGCAATGCCTTTTCACACGTTTCGACGCTTGTCACTCATTCATAAGCGATCGGGGTACTCGCCGTAGTATTTTTCAATGAGTTTCCTAACTCATTGGGATATCTAATCCATTGATCATCCCTTACCACCCACTTGGAAGTGATCACGTGGACCTGAAGACTCATGACCTCAAGTGGATTTTGAAAAAACAATCGATTAATTTCTGACGGACTGGTCAATCAAACATGATGACTCGCTTTGGGCCTATCAAAATGCGTTCAAGACGTCTATCCACACTTCTCATTGTCTACTAGTTTATGGAAAATCTTTTCATTTACATGTCACTCTTGAGAATAAGGCATAATGGGCGGTGAAGCTACTAAATATGGATGCCGCATTTGTTGCTTTAGAAAGAAAGTACATACTACTAGAGGTGCAAGACAGTTCCATTCATACGAAACCGGAGATTTTACATGGATAAAACTAATGATGCGAGTGCGGTGGTAAAGTTCATTCAATGCCTTTGCACACGTTTTGACGCTTGTCACTCGGTCATAAGCGATCGGGGTACTCACTTTCGTAGAATGTTCCAATGAGTTTCCCAACTCATTGGGACATGTAATCGATTGATCATCGGTTACCACCCACTTGCAAGCGATCATGTGGACTCGAAAACTCGTGACCTCAAGTGGATTTTTGAAAAAACAATCGATTAATTTCGACGGATCGGTCAATCAAACATGATGACTCGCTTTGGGCCTATCAAAATGCGTTTAAGACGTCTATCCACACTTCTCATTGTCTACTAGTTTATGGCAAATCTTTTCATTTACATGTCACTCTTGAGGATAAGGCATAATGGGCGGTGAAGCTACTAAATATGGATGCGAGTCTTGTTGCTTTCGAAAGAAAGTACATACTACTAGAGGTGGAGTACAGTTCCATTCATACGAAACTAGAGATTATACAAGGATAAAACTAATGATGCGAGTGCGGTGGTAAAGTTCATACAATGCCTTTTCACACGTTTCGACGCTTGTCACTCATTCATAAGCGATCGGGGTACTCACTTTCAGAGTATTTTTCAATGAGTTTCCCAACTCATTGGGATATCTAATCCATTGATCATTCCTTACCACCTACTTGCAAGTGATCACGTGGACCTGAAGACTCGTGACCTCAAGTAGATTTTTGAAAAAACAATCGATTAATTTCGACGGATCGGTCAATCAAACACGATGACACACTTTTGGCCTATCATAATGCGTTCAAGACGTCTATCCACACTTCTCATTGTCTACTAGTTTATGGCAAATCTTTTCATTTATATGTCACTCTTGAGAATAAGGCATAATGGGCGGTGAAGCTACTAAATATGGATGCCGGTCTTGTTGCTTTAGAAACAAAGTACATACTACTAGAGGTGGAGTACGAGTTCCATTCATACGAAACCGGAGATTATACAAGGATAAAACTAATTATGCGAAGGCCATGGTAAAGTTCATGCAATTCCTTTTCACACATTTTGACGCTTGTCACTCATCATAAGCGATCGGGGTACTCACTTTCGCAGAATTTTCCAATGAGTTTCCCAACTAATTGGGACATGTAATCGATTGATCATCGCTTACCACCCACTTGCAAGTGATCACGTGGACCCGAAGACTCGTGACCTCCAAAGGATTTTGAAAAAACAATCGATTAATTTCGACGGATTGGTCAATCAAACATGATGACTCGCTTTGGGCCTATCAAAATGCGTTCAAGACGTCTATCCACACTTCTCATTGTCTACTAGTTTATGGAAAATCTTTTCATTTACATGTCACTCTTGAGAATAAGGCATAATGGGCGGTGAAGCTACTAAATATGGATGCCAGATTTGTTGCTTTAGAAAGAAAGTACATACTACTAGAGGTGCAGGACAGTTCCATTCATACGAAACCGAGAGATTTTACATGGATAAAACTAATGATGCGAGTGTGGTGGTAAAGTTCATTCAATGCCTTTGCACACGTTTTGACGCTTGTCACTCACTCATAAGCGATCGGGGTACTCACTTTCGAGAGAATGTTCCAATGAGTTTCCCAACTCATTGGGACATGTAATCGATTGATCATCGGTTACCACCCACTTGCAAGCGATCATGTGGACCCGAAAACTCGTGACCTCAAGTGGATTTTTGAAAAAACAATCGATTAATTTCTCGACGGATCGGTCAATCAAACATGATGACTCGCTTTGGGCCTATCAAAATGCGTTTAAGACGTTTATCCACACTTCTCATTGTCTACTAGTTTATGGCAAATCTTTTCATTTACATGTCACTCTTGAGGATAAGGCATAATGGGCGGTGAAGCTACTAAATATGGATGCGAGTCTTGTTGCTTTCGAAAGAAAGTACATACTACTAGAGGTGGAGTACAGTTCCATTCATACGAAACTAGAGATTATACAAGGATAAAACTAATGATGCGAGTGCGGTGGTAAAGTTCATACAATGCCTTTTCACACGTTTCGACGCTTGTCACTCATTCATAAGCGATCGGGGTACTCACTTTCGTAGTATTTTTCAATGAGTTTCCCAACTCATTGGGATATCTAATCCATTGATCATTCCTTACCACCTACTTGCAAGTGATCACGTGGACTCGAAGACTCGTGACCTCAAGTAGATTTTTGAAAAAACAATCGATTAATTTCTGACGGACTGGTCAATCAAACACGATGACACACTTTTGGCCTATCAAAATGCGTTCAAGACGTCTATCCACACTTCTCATTGTCTACTAGTTTATGGAAAATCTTTTCATTTATATGTCACTCTTGAGAATAAGGCATAATGGGCGGTGAAGCTACTAAATATGGATGCCAGTCTTGTTGCTTTAGAAAGAAAGTACATACTACTAGAGGTGGAGTACAGGTTCCATTCATACGAAACCAGAGATTATACAAGGATAAAACTAATGATGCGAAGGCCATGGTAAAGTTCATGCAATTCCTTTTCACACATTTTGACGCTTGTCACTCCTCATAAGCGATCGGGGTACTCACTTTCAGAGAATTTTCCAATGAGTTTCCCAACTAATTGGGACATGTAATCGATTGATCATCGCTTACCACCCACTTGCAAGTGATCACGTGGACCTGAAGACTCGTGACCTCCAGTGGATTTTGAAAAAACAATCGATTAATTTCTGACGGACTGGTCAATCAAACATGATGACTCGCTTTGGGCCTATCAAAATGCGTTCAAGACGTCTATCCACACTTCTCATTGTCTACTAGTTTATGGAAAATCTTTTCATTTACATGTCACTCTTGAGAATAAGGCATAATGGGCGGTGAAGCTACTAAATATGGATGCCGCATTTGTTGCTTTAGAAAGAAAGTACATACTACTAGAGGTGCAAGACAGTTCCATTCATACGAAACCAGAGATTTTACATGGATAAAACTAATGATGCGAGTGCGGTGGTAAAGTTCATTCAATGCCTTTGCACACGTTTTGACGCTTGTCACTCGCTCATAAGCGATCGGGGTACTCACTTTCGTAGAATGTTCCAATGAGTTTCCCAACTCATTGGGACATGTAATCGATTGATCATCGGTTACCACCCACTTGCAAGCGATCATGTGGACCCGAAAACTCGTGACCTCAAGTGGATTTTTGAAAAAACAATCGATTAATTTCTCGACTGACCGGTCAATCAAACATGATGACTCGCTTTGGGCCTATCAAAATGCGTTTAAGACGTCTATCCACACTTCTCATTGTCTACTAGTTTATGGCAAATCTTTTCATTTACATGTCACTCTTGAGGATAAGGCATAATGGGCGGTGAAGCTACTAAATATGGATGCGAGTCTTGTTGCTTTCGAAAGAAAGTACATACTACTAGAGGTGGAGTATGTGTTCCATTCATACGAAACTAGAGATTATACAAGGATAAAACTAATGATGCGAGTGCGGTGGTAAAGTTCATACAATGCCTTTTCACACGTTTCGACGCTTGTCACTCATTCATAAGCGATCGGGGTACTCACTTTCAGAGTATTTTTCAATGAGTTTCCCAACTCATTGGGATATCTAATCCATTGATCATTCCTTACCACCTACTTGCAAGTGATCACGTGGACCTGAAGACTCGTGACCTCAAGTAGATTTTTGAAAAAACAATCGATTAATTTTCGACGGATCGGTCAATCAAACACGATGACACACTTTTGGCCTATCAAAATGCGTTCAAGACGTCTATCCACACTTCTCATTGTCTACTAGTTTATGGCAAATCTTTTCATTTATATGTCACTCTTGAGAATAAGGCATAATGGGCGGTGAAGCTACTAAATATGGATGCCGATCTTGTTGCTTTAGAAAGAAAGTACATACTACTAGAGGTGGAGTACAGTTCCATTCATACGAAACCGAGATTATACAAGGATAAAACTAATGATGCGAAGGCCATGGTAAAGTTCATGCAATTCCTTTTCACACATTTTGACGCTTGTCACTCAGTCATAAGCGATCGGGGTACTCACTTTCAGAGAATTTTCCAATGAGTTTCCCAACTAATTGGGACATGTAATCGATTGATCATCGCTTACCACCCACTTGCAAGTGATCACGTGGACCTGAAGACTCGTGACCTCAAGTGGATTTTGAAAAAACAATCGATTAATTTCTGACGGACCGGTCAATCAAACATGATGACTCGCTTTGGGCCTATCAAAATGCGTTCAAGACGTCTATCCACACTTCTCATTGTCTACTAGTTTATGGAAAATCTTTTCATTTACATGTCACTCTTGAGAATAAGGCATAATGGGCGGTGAAGCTACTAAATATGGATGCCGCATTTGTTGCTTTAGAAAGAAAGTACATACTACTAGAGGTGCAAGACAGTTCCAATCATACGAAACCAGAGATTTTACA
Source organism: Linum usitatissimum (assembly GCA_030674075.2). NCBI lineage: Eukaryota > Viridiplantae > Streptophyta > Magnoliopsida > Malpighiales > Linaceae > Linum > Linum usitatissimum. The sequence goes on from JAUJYP020001176.1 coordinate 57,245, forward strand.
TGGATAAAACTAATGATGCGAGTGCGGTGGTAAAGTTCATTCAATGCCTTTGCACACGTTTTGACGCTTGTCACTCGCTCATAAGCGATCGGGGTACTCACTTTCGTAGAATGTTCCAATGAGTTTCCCAACTCATTGGGACATGTAATCGATTGATCATCGGTTACCACCCACTTGCAAGCGATCATGTGGACTCGAAAACTCGTGACCTCAAGTGGATTTTTGAAAAAACAATCGATTAATTTCTCGACGGACCGGTCAATCAAACATGATGACTCGCTTTGGGCCTATCAAAATGCGTTTAAGACGTCTATCCACACTTCTCATTGTCTACTAGTTTATGGCAAATCTTTTCATTTACATGTCACTCTCGAGGATAAGGCATAATGGGCGGTGAAGCTACTAAATATGGATGCGAGTCTTGTTGCTTTCGAAAGAAAGTACATACTACTAGAGGTGGAGTACAGGTTCCATTCATACGAAACTAGAGATTATACAAGGATAAAACTAATGATGCGAGTGCGGTGGTAAAGTTCATACAATGCCTTTTCACACGTTTCGACGCTTGTCACTCATTCATAAGCGATCGGGGTACTCACTTTCGTAGTATTTTTCAATGAGTTTCCCAACTCATTGGGATATCTAATCCATTGATCATTCCTTACCACCTACTTGCAAGTGATCACGTGGACTCGAAGACTCGTGACCTCAAGTAGATTTTTGAAAAAACAATCGATTAATTTCGACTGACCGGTCAATCAAACACGATGACACACTTTTGGCCTATCAAAATGCGTTCAAGACGTCTATCCACACTTCTCATTGTCTACTAGTTTATGGCAAATCTTTTCATTTATATGTCACTCTTGAGAATAAGGCATAATGGGCGGTGAAGCTACTAAATATGGATGCCAGTCTTGTTGCTTTAGAAAGAAAGTACATACTACTAGAGGTGGAGTACAGGTTCCATTCATACGAAACCAGAGATTATACAGGGATAAAACTAATGATGCGAAGGCCATGGTAAAGTTCATGCAATTCCTTTTCACACATTTTGACGCTTGTCACTCATAAGCGATCGGGGTACTCACTTTCGGAGAATTTTCCAATGGAGTTTCCCAACTCATTGGGACAATCGATTGATCATCGCTTACCACCCACTTGCAAGTGATCACGTGGACCCGAAGACTCGTGACCTCAAGTGGATTTTGAAAAAACAATCGATTAATTTCTGACGGACTGGTCAATC
>JAUJYP020001177.1:0-10000 GCA_030674075.2 Linum usitatissimum
CGAAGGAGTTTCCGGGGAGCATAAACGAAGTAAATGCGAAGGATATTTAGTGAAATACTCATAAACTTAAGGGGAAAACATGGAATAAGTTCCAATTGAAATGCGGGAGAATACCATGCAAGTCTTGTTTTCGAGAAAGTAGAAATAAGGGAGAAGCAATAATAAGGGCGGAAAATAAGTCGGAAAAAGGCGAGAAATAAGTTGTAATATGCGGTAGGCCACGAGCATGATGGACGGGAACCGAAGGAGTTTCCGGGTAGTAGAACAAAGAGTAAATGCGAAAGTAAATTTAGTGAAAGGCTCTTATACTTGTTTATGGGAAAAACTTAAAACGAGTTTAAATTGAAATGCGGAAATAACCAAGTTTAGACAAAACCATACAAGTCTTGTTTTAGAAAGGAGAAGCAATGGAAAAGCAACAACAACGGTGGAAATAAGTCTAGAAAAGGGTAGAAATAAGTCGTGGGGTGTTGTAGGGAACGAGTATGGCAGACGTGTGAGACGAAGGAGTTTCCGGGGAGCATAAACGAAGTAAATGCGAAGGATATTTAGTGAAAGACTCATAAACTTAAAGGAGAAAACATGGAATAAGTTCCAGTTGAATGATGCGGGAGAATACCGTATAAGTTTTGTTTTCGAAAGTAGAAATAAGGGAGAAGCTAATAATAAGGGCGGAAAATAAGTCGACAGAAAAAGGGCGAGAAATAAGTTATAATATGCGGTAGGCCACGAGCATGATGGACGGGAACAAGAAGGAGTTTCCGAGCGGTAGAACAAAGAGTAAATGGGAAGTAAATTTAGTGAAAGGCTCTTACTGTTTGTGGGAAGAACTTAAAACGAATTTGAAGTGAAATGCGGAAATAACCAAGTTTAGACAAAACCATATAAATCTTCTGTTTTAGAAAGGAGAAACAATGGAAAAGCAACAGCAACGGTTGACAATAAGTCTAGACCAGGGTAGAAATAAGTCGTGAGGTGTCATAAGGAACGAGTATGGTGTGACGGAAACCGAAGGAGTTTCCGAGGCAAAAGCAGGTAAATGCGAAGGATATTTAGTGTCATAAATTATTGTTGATTACTTTTGATTTTTTTTTTTTTGTTTTTTCATCTCGAGAAGTAAATGTGAAGGATATTTAGTGATAGACTCATAAACTCTTTTAAGGGGAAGAGCTATGGAACAAGTTCTCCAATTGAAATCTGGATACTTTTTAGTTGAGAGAATACCATACAGAATCTTATTTTCGAAAAGTAGAAATAAGGGAGAAGCGATCATAAGGGCGGAAAATAAGATCGAGAAAAAAGGGCGAAGAAATAAGATTTAATATGTGGTATGCCACGAGCATGATGGACAAGAACCAGAAGGAATTTCCGGGCATCGGTAGAGCAAAAGTAAATGGGAAGTAAATTTAGTGAAAGACTCTTACGGTATGAGGGAAAAACTTGGAAGCAGTTTAAATTGAAATGCGGTAATAACCAAGTTTAGACAAAACCATACAAGTCTTGCTTTTAGAAAGGAGAAACAATGGAAAAGCAACAACAAGGGCGGAGATAAGTCAGGTAAAAAGGTAGAAATAAGTCGTGAGGTGTTGTAGGGAACGAGTATGGTAGACAAAGAAACCGAAGGAGTTTCCGGGGAGCATAAAGGAAGTAAATGCGAAGGATATTTAGTGAAAGACTCATAAACTTAAGGGGAAAACATGGAATAAGTTCCAATTGAAATGCGGGAGAATACCATACAAGTCTTGTTTTCGAAAGTAGAAATAAGGGAAAAGCGATAATAAGGGCGGAAAATAAGTCGGAAAAAGGGCGAGAAATAAGTTGTAATATGCGGTAGGCCACGAGCATGATGGACGGGAACGAGAGAAGGAGTTTCGAGCGGTAGAACAAAGAGTAAATGCGAAGTAAATTTAGTGAAAGGCTCTTGCGTTTATGGGAAAAACTTAAAACGAGTTTAAATTGAAATGCGGAAATAACCAAGTTTAGACAAAACCATTCAAGTCTTGTTTTTAGAAAGGAGAAACAATGGAAAAGCAACAACAACGGTGGAAATAAGTCTAGAAAAGGGTAGAAATAAGTCGTGAGGTGTTGTAGGGAACGAGTATGGTAGACAAGAAACCGAAGGAGTTTCCGAGGAGCATAAACGAAGTAAATGCGAAGGATATTTAGTGAAAGACTCTTAAGCTTAAGGGGAAAACATGGAATAAGTTCCAATTGAAATGCGGGAGAATATGAGTACAAGTCTTGTTTTCGGAAAGTAGAAATAAGGGAGAAGCAATAATAAGGGCGGAAAATAAGTCGAGAAAAAGGGCGAGAAGTAAGTTGTAATATGCGGTAGGCCACGAGCATGATGGACGAGGAACCGAAGGAGTTTCCAGGGGGTAGAACAAAGAGTAAATGGGAAGTAAATTTAGTGAAAGGCTCTTCTTGTTTATGGGAAGAACTTAGAACAAGTTTAAATTGAAATGCGGAAATAACCAAGTTTAGACAAAACCATACAAGTCTTGTTTTTAGAAAGGAGAAACAATGGAAAAGAACAACAACGGTGGAAATAAGTCTAGAAAAGGGTAGAAATAAGTCATGAGGTGTTGTAGGGAACGAGTATGGTGGACAAGAAACCGAAGGAGTTTCCGGGGAGCATAAACGGCAGTAAATGCGAAGGATATTTAGTGAAAGACTCATAAACTTAAGGGAAAACATAGAATAAGTTCCAATTGAAATGCGGGAGAATACCATACAAGTCTTGTTTTCGAGAAAGTAGAAATAAGGGAGAAGCAATCATAAGGGCGGAAAATAAGTCGGAAAAAGGGCGAGAAATAAGTTGTAATATGCGGTAGGCCACGAGCATGATGGACGGGAACGAGAAGGAGTTTCCAGGCGGTAGAACAAAGAGTAAATGCGAAGTAAATTTAGTGAAAGGCTCTTCTTGTTTATGGGAAAAACTTAAAACGAGTTTAAATTGAAATGCGGAAATAACCAAGTTTAGACAAAACCATACAAGTCTTGTTTTTAGAAAGGAGAAACAATGGAAAAGCAACAACAACGGTGGAAATAAGTCTAGAAAAGGGTAGAAATAAGTCGTGAGGTGTTGTGGGGAACGAGTATGGTTGACGGGAAGCCGAAGGAGTTTCCGGGGAGCATAAACGAGAAGTAAATGCGAAGGATATTTAGTGAAAGACTCATAAACTTAAGGGGAAAACATGGAATAAGTTCCAATTGAAATGCGGGGGGAGAATACCATACAAGTCTTGTTTTCGGAAAGTAGAAATAAGGGAGAAGCGATAATAAGGGCGGAAAATAAGTCGAGAAAAAGGGGGCGAGAAATAAGTTGTAATATGCGGTAGGCCACGAGCATGATGGACGGGAACCGGAAGGAGTTTCCGGGCATTAGAACAAAGAGTAAATGGGAAGTAAATTTAGTGAAAGGCTCTTCTTGTTTATGGGAAGAACTTAAAACGAGTTTTAATTGAAATGCGGAAATAACCAAGTTTAGACAAAACCATACAAGTCTTGTTTTTAGAAAGGAGAAACAATGGAAAAGCTACGAAACGGTGGAAATAAGTCTAGAAAAGGGTAGAAATAAGTCGTGAGGTGTTGTAGGGAACGAGTATGGTAGACGGGAAACCGAAGGAGTTTCCGGGGAGCATAAACGGAAGTAAATGCGAAGGATATTTAGTGAAAGACTCATAAACTTAAAAGGAAAACATGGAATAAATTCCAATTGAAATGCGGGAGAATACCATACAAGTCTTGTTTTGAGAAAGTAGAAATAAGGGAGAAGCAATAATAAAGGCGGAAAATAAGTTGGAAAAAGGGCAAAAATAAGTTGTAATATGCGGTAGGCCACGAGCATGATGGACGGGAACCGAAGGAGTTTCCGGGCGGTAGAACAAAGAGTAAATGGGAAGTAAATTTAGTGAAAGGCTCTTCTTGTTTATGGGAAAAACTTAAAACGAGTTTAAATTGAAATGCGGAAATAACCAAGTTTAGACAAAACCATACAAGTCTTGTTTTTAGAAAGGAGAAACAATGGAAAAGCAACAACAACGGTGGAAATAAGTCTAGAAAAGGGTAGAAATAAGTCGTGAGGTGTTGTAGGGAACGAGTATGGCAGACAAGAAACCGAAGGAGTTTCCGGGGAGCATAAACAGAAGTAAATGCGAAGGATATTTAGTGAAAGTCTCATAAACTTAAGGGGAAAACATGGAATAAGTTCCAATTGAAATGCGGGAGAATACCATACAAGTCTTGTTTTCAGAAAGTAAAAATAAGGGAGAAGCAATAATAAGGGCGGAAAATAAGTTAGAAAAAGGGCGAGAAATAAGTTGTAATATGCGGTAGGCCACGAGCATGATGGACGGGAACCCGAAGGAGTTTCCGGGCGGTAGAATAAGCAAAGAGTAAATGGGAAGTAAATTTAGTGAAAGGCTCTTTACTTTGGGTTTATGGGAAAAACTTAAAACGAGTTTAAATTGAAATGCGGAAATAACCAAGTTTAGACAAAACCATACAAGTCTTGTTTTTAGAAAGGAGAAACAATGGAAAAGCAACAACAACGGTGGAAATAAGTCAGGGGGGGGGGGGGGGGGGGGGAGGGAGGGGGGAGGAGAAAGGGGGGGAGGGGGGGGGGGGGGGGAGGGGGGGGGGAGGGGGGGGGGGGGGGGGGGGGGGGGGGGGGGGGGGGAAGGGGGGGGGGGGGTAGAAAAGGGTAGAAATAAGTCGTGAGGTGTTGTAGGGAACGAGTATGGCAGACAAGAAACCGAAGGAGTTTCCAGGGAGCATAAATAGAAGTAAATGCGAAGGATATTTAGTGAAAGTCTCATAAACTTAAGGGGAAAACATGGAATAAGTTCCAATTGAAATGCGGGAGAATACCATACAAGTCTTGTTTTCAGAAAGTAGAAATAAGGGAGAAGCGATAATAAGGGCGGAAAATAAGTCGGAAAAAGGGCGAGAAATAAGTTGTAATATGCGGTAGGCCACGAGCATGATGGACGGGAACCGAAAAGGAGTTTCCGGGTAGTAGAACAAAGAGTAAATGCGAAGTAAATTTAGTGAAAGGCTCTTACTGTTTATGGGAAAAACTTAAAACGAGTTTAAATTGAAATGCGGAAATAACCCGAGTTTAGACAAAACCATACAAGTCTTGTTTTTAGAAAGGAGAAACAATGGAAAAGCAACAACAACGGTGGAAATAAGTCATAGAAAAGGGTAGAAATAAGTCGTGAGGTGTTGTAGGGAACGAGTATGGTAGACAAAGAAACCGAAGGAGTTTCCGGTGAGCATAAACAGCGAAGTAAATGCGAAGGATATTTAGTGAAAGACTCATAAACTTAAGGGAAAAACATGGAATAAGTTCCAATTGAAATGCGGAAACAACAAGTTTAGAGAATACCATACAAGTCTTGTTTTAGCGTGAAAGGAGAAATAAGGGAGAAGCAATAATAAGGGCGGAAAATAAGATCGAAAAAGGGGCGAGAAATAAGTTGTAATATGCGGTAGGCCACGAGCGTGATGGACGGGAACAAGAAGGAGTTTCCGGGCGGAGATAGAACAAAAGAGTAAATGGGAAGTAAATTTAGTGAAAGGCTCTTCTGTGTTTATGGGAAAAACATAAAACGAGTTTAAATTGAAATTTGGAAATAACCAAGTTTAGACAAAACCATACAAGTCTTGTTTTTAGAAAGGAGAAACAATGGAAAAGCCAAGGACAACGGTGGAAATAAGTCTAGAAAAGGGTAGAAATAAGTCGTGAGGTGTTGTAGGGAACGAGTATGGTAGACGGGGAAACCGAAGGAGTTTCCGAGGAGCATAAAAGAAAGTAAATGCGAAGGATATTTGGTGAAAGACTCATAAACTTAAGGGGAAAACATGGAATAAGTTCCAATTGAAATGCGGGAGAATACCATACAAGTCTTGTTTTCGAAAGTAGAAATAAGGGAGAAGCAATAATAAGGGGCGGAAAATAAGTCGGAAAAAGGGCGAGGAAATAAGTTGTAATATGCGGTGGGCCACGAGCATGATGGACGGGGAACCTGAAGGAGTTTCCGGGGCGGTAGAGCAAAGAGTAAATGGGAAGTAAATTTAGTGAAAGGCTGCTTTTTTTTTATGGGAAAAGCTTAAAACGAGTTTAAATTGAAATGCGGAAATAACCAAGTTTAGACAAAACCATACAAGTCTTGTTTTTAGAAAGGAGAAACAATGGAAAAGCAACAACAACGGTGGAAATAAGTCTAGAAAAGGGTAGAAATAAGTCGTGAGGTGTTGTAGGGAACGAGTATGGTAGACGGGAAGCCGAAGGAGTTTCCGGGGAGCATAAACGAAGTAAATGCGAAGGATATTTAGTGAAAGACTCATAAACTTAAGGGGAAAACATGGAATAAGTTCCAATTGAAATGCGGGAGAATACCATACAAGTCTTGTTTTCGAAAGTAGAAATAAGGGAGAAGCAATAATAAGGGCGGAAAATAAGTCGGAAAAAGGGCGAGGAAATAAGTTGTAATATGCGGTAGGCCACGAGCATGATGGACGGGAACGCGAAGGAGTTTCCGGGCGGTAGAACAAAGAGTAAATGCGAAGTAAATTTAGTGAAAGGCTCTTCTTGTTTATGGGAAAAACTTAAAACGAGTTTAAATTGAAATGCGGAAATAACCAAGTTTAGACAAAACCATACAAGTCTTGTTTTTAGAAAGGAGAAACAATGGAAAAGCAACGACAACGGTGGAAATAAGTCTAGAAAAGGGTAGAAATAAGTCGTGAGGTGTTGTAGGGAACGAGTATGGTAGACGAGGAAACCGAAGGAGTTTCCGGGGAGCATAAACGAGGAAGTAAATGCGAAGGATATTTAGTGAAAGACTCATAAACTTAAGGGGAAAACATGGAATAAGTTCCAATTGAAATGCGGGAGAATACCATACAAGTCTTGTTTTCGGAAAGTAGAAATAAGGGAGAAGCGATAATAAGGGCGGAAAATAAGTCGGAAAAAGGCGAGAAATAAGTTGTAATATGCGGTAGGCCACGAGCATGATGGACGGGGAACCGAGAAGGAGTTTCCGGGCGGTAGAACAAAGAGTAAATGCGAAGTAAATTTAGTGAAAGGCTCTTCTTGTTTATGGGAAAAACTTAAAACGAGTTTAAATTGAAATGCGGAAATAACCAAGTTTAGACAAAACCATACAAGTCTTGTTTTTAGAAAGGAGAAACAATGGAAAAGCAACAACAACGGTGGAAATAAGTCTAGAAAAGGGTAGAAATAAGTCGTGAGGTGTTGTAGGGAACGAGTATGGTAGACGGGAAACCGAAGGAGTTTCCGGGGAGCATAAACGAGAAGTAAATGCGAAGGATATTTAGTGAAAGACTCATAAACTTAAGGGGAAAACATGGAATAAGTTCCAATTGAAATGCGGGAGAATACCATACAAGTCTTGTTTTCAGAAAGTAGAAATAAGGGAGAAGCAATAATAAGGGCGGAAAATAAGTTAGAAAAAGGGCAAAAATAAGTTGTAATATGCAGTAGGCCACGAGCATGATGGACAGGAACCGAAGGAGTTTCCAGACAGTAGAACAAAGAGTAAATGCGAAGTAAATTTAGTGAAAGGCTCTTCTTGTTTATGGGAAAAACTTAAAACGAGTTTAAATTGAAATGCGGAAATAACCAAGTTTAGACAAAACCATACAAGTCTTGTTTTTAGAAAGGAGAAACAATGGAAAAGCAACAACAACGGTGGAAATAAGTCTAGAAAAGGGTAGAAATAAGTCGTGAGGTGTTGTAGGGAACGAGTATGGTAGACGAGGAAACCGAAGGAGTTTCCGTGGAGCATAAACGAAGTAAATGCGAAGGATATTTAGTGAAAGACTCATAAACTTAAGGGGAAAACATGGAATAAGTTCCAATTGAAATGCGGGAGAATACCATACAAGTCTTGTTTTCGAAAGTAGAAATAAGGGAGAAGCAATAATAAGGGCGGAAAATAAGTCGAGGAAAAAGGGCAGAAATAAGTTGTAATATGCGGTAGGCCACGAGCATGATGGACGGGAACCGAAGGAGTTTCCGGGCGGTAGAACAAAGAGTAAATGGGAAGTAAATTTAGTGAAAGGCTCTTCTTGTTTATGGGAAAAACTTAAAACGAGTTTAAATTGAAATGCGGAAATAACCAAGTTTAGACAAAACCATACAAGTCTTGTTTTTAGAAAGGAGAAACAATGGAAAAGCAACAACAACGGTGGAAATAAGTCTAGAAAAGGGTAGAAATAAGTCGTGAGGTGTTGTAGGGAACGAGTATGGTAGACGGAAAGCGAAGGAGTTTCCAGGGAGCATAAACGAAGTAAATGCGAAGGATATTTAGTGAAAGACTCATAAACTTAAAGGGAAAACATGGAATAAGTTCCAATTGAAATGCGGGAGAATACCATACAAGTCTTGTTTTCGAGAAAGTAGAAATAAGGGAGAAGCGATAATAAGGGCGGAAAATAAGTCGGAAAAAGGGCGAGGAAATAAGTTGTAATATGCGGTAGGCCACGAGCATGATGGACGGGAACCAAGAAGGAGTTTCCGGGCGGTAGAACAAAGAGTAAATGGGAAGTAAATTTAGTGAAAGGCTCTTCTTGTTTATGGGAAAAACTTAAAACGAGTTTAAATTGAAATGCGGAAATAACCAAGTTTAGACAAAACCATACAAGTCTTGTTTTTAGAAAGGAGAAACAATGGAAAAGCAACAACAACGGTGGAAATAAGTCTAGAAAAGGGTAGAAATAAGTCGTGAGGTGTTGTAGGGAACGAGTATGGTAGACGAGAAACCGAAGGAGTTTCCGGGGAGCATAAGAAGTAAATGCGAAGGATATTTAGTGAAAGACTCATAAACTTAAGGGGAAAACATGGAATAAGTTCCAATTGAAATGCGGGAGAATACCATACAAGTCTTGTTTTCGGGAAAGTAGAAATAAGGGAGAAGCGATAATAAGGGCGGAAAATAAGTCGGAAAAAGGGCGAGAAATAAGTTGTAATATGCGGTAGGCCACGAGCATGATGGACGGGAACCGAAGGAGTTTCCCGCGGGCGGTAGAACAAAGAGTAAATGGGAAGTAAATTTAGTGAAAGGCTCTTCTTGTTTATGGGAAAAACTTAAAACGAGTTTAAATTGAAATGCGGAAATAACCAAGTTTAGACAAAACCATACAAGTCTTGTTTTTAGAAAGGAGAAACAATGGAAAAGCAACAACAACGGTGGAAATAAGTCTAGAAAAGGGTAGAAATAAGTCGTGAGGTGTTGTAGGGAACGAGTATGGTAGACAGGAAACCGAAGGAGTTTCCGGGGAGCATAAACGAGTAAATGCGAAGGATATTTAGTGAAAGACTCATAAACTTAAGGGGAAAACATGGAATAAGTTCCAATTGAAATGCGGGAGAATACCATACAAGTCTTGTTTTCGAAAGTAGAAATAAGGGAGAAGCAATAATAAGGGCGGAAAATAAGTCGGAAAAAGGGCGAGGAAATAAGTTGTAATATGCGGTAGGCCACGAGCATGATGGACGGGAACCGAAGGAGTTTCCGGTAGAACAAAGAGTAAATGGGAAGTAAATTTAGTGAAAGGCTCTTACTTGTTTATGGGAAAAACTTAAAACGAGTTTAAATTGAAATGCGGAAATAACCAAGTTTAGACAAAACCATACAAGTCTTGTTTTTAGAAAGGAGAAACAATGGAAAAGCAACAACAACGGTGGAAATAAGTCTAGAAAAGGGTAGAAATAAGTCGTGAGGTGTTGTAGGGAACGAGTATGGTAGACGAGGAAACCGAAGGAGTTTCCGGGGAGCATAAACGAAGTAAATGCGAAGGATATTTAGTGAAAGACTCATAAACTTAAGGGGAAAACATGGAATAAGTTCCAATTGAAATGCGGGAGAATACCATACAAGTCTTGTTTTCGAAAGTAGAAATAAGGGAAAAGCGATAATAAGGGCGGAAAATAAGTCGAAAAAGGGCAGAAATAAGTTGTAATATGCAG
>JAUJYP020001177.1:15000-58502 GCA_030674075.2 Linum usitatissimum
ACGAAGTAAATGCGAAGGATATTTAGTGAAAGACTCATAAACTTAAGGGGAAAACATGGAATAAGTTCCAATTGAAATGCGGGAGAATACCATACAAGTCTTGTTTTCGGAAAGTAGAAATAAGGGAGAAGCAATAATAAGGGCGGAAAATAAGTCGAGAAAAAGGGCGGAAATAAGTTGTAATATGCGGTAGGCCACGAGCATGATGGACGGGAACCGAAGGAGTTTCCGAGGCGGTAGAACAAAGAGTAAATGGGAAGTAAATTTAGTGAAAGGCTCTTCTTGTTTATGGGAAAAACTTAAAACGAGTTTAAATTGAAATGCGGAAATAACCAAGTTTAGACAAAACCATACAAGTCTTGTTTTTAGAAAGGAGAAACAATGGAAAAGCAACAACAACGGTGGAAATAAGTCTAGAAAAGGGTAGAAATAAGTCGTGAGGTGTTGTAGGGAACGAGTATGGTAGACGAGGAAACCGAAGGAGTTTCCGGGGAGCATAAACGAAGTAAATGCGAAGGATATTTAGTGAAAGACTCATAAACTTAAGGGGAAAACATGGAATAAGTTCCAATTGAAATGCGGGAGAATACCATACAAGTCTTGTTTTCAGAAAGTAGAAATAAGGGAGAAGCAATAATAAGGGCGGAAAATAAGTCGGAAAAAGGGCAGAAATAAGTTGTAATATGCGGTAGGCCACGAGCATGATGGACGGGAACCGAAGGAGTTTCCGGGCGGTAGAACAAAGAGTAAATGGGAAGTAAATTTAGTGAAAGGCTCTTACTGTTTATGGGAAAAACTTAAAACGAGTTTAAATTGAAATGCGGAAATAACCAAGTTTAGACAAAACCATACAAGTCTTGTTTTTAGAAAGGAGAAACAATGGAAAAGCAACAACAACGGTGGAAATAAGTCTAGAAAAGGGTAGAAATAAGTCGTGAGGTGTTGTAGGGAACGAGTATGGTAGACGAAACCGAAGGAGTTTCCGGGGAGCATAAACAGAAGTAAATGCGAAGGATATTTAGTGAAAGACTCATAAACTTAGGGGAAAACATGGAATAAGTTCCAATTGAAATGCGGGAGAATACCATACAAGTCTTGTTTTCGAAAGTAGAAATAAGGGAGAAGCGATAATAAGGGCGGAAAATAAGTCGGAAAAAGGGCGGAAATAAGTTGTAATATGCGGTAGGCCACGAGCATGATGGACGGGGAACCGAAGGAGTTTCCGGGCGGTAGAACAAAGAGTAAATGGGAAGTAAATTTAGTGAAAGGCTCTTCTTGTTTATGGGAAAAACTTAAAACGAGTTTAAATTGAAATGCGGAAATAACCAAGTTTAGACAAAACCATACAAGTCTTGTTTTTAGAAAGGAGAAACAATGGAAAAGCAACAACAACGGTGGAAATAAGTCTAGAAAAGGGTAGAAATAAGTCGTGAGGTGTTGTAGGGAACGAGTATGGTAGACGAGAAACCGAAGGAGTTTCCGGGGAGCATAAACGAAAGTAAATGCGAAGGATATTTAGTGAAAGACTCATAAACTTAAGGGGAAAACATGGAATAAGTTCCAATTGAAATGCGGGAGAATACCATACAAGTCTTGTTTTCGAGAAAGTAGAAATAAGGGAGAAGCAATAATAAGGGCGGAAAATAAGTCGGAAAAAGGGCGAGAAATAAGTTGTAATATGCGGTAGGCCACGAGCATGATGGACGGGAACCAGAAGGAGTTTCCGGGCGAGAGTAGAACAAAGAGTAAATGGGAAGTAAATTTAGTGAAAGGCTCTTCTTGTTTATGGGAAAAACTTAAAACGAGTTTAAATTGAAATGCGGAAATAACCAAATTTAGACAAAACCATACAAGTCTTTTTTTTTAGAAAGGAGAAACAATGGAAAAGCAACAACAACGGTGGAAATAAGTCTAGAAAAGGGTAGAAATAAGTCGTGAGGTGTTGTAGGGAACGAGTATGGTAGACAGGAAACCGAAGGAGTTTCCGGGGAGCATAAACAGAAGTAAATGCGAAGGATATTTAGTGAAAGACTCATAAACTTAAGGGGAAAACATGGAATAAGTTCCAATTGAAATGCGGGAGAATACCATACAAGTCTTGTTTTCGGAAAGTAGAAATAAGGGAGAAGCAATAATAAGGGCGGAAAATAAGTCGAGAAAAAGGGCGAAGAAATAAGTTGTAATATGCGGTAGGCCACGAGCATGATGGACGGGAACCAGAAGGAGTTTCCGGGCGGTAGAACAAAGAGTAAATGGGAAGTAAATTTAGTGAAAGGCTCTTCTTGTTTATGGGAAAAACTTAAAACGAGTTTAAATTGAAATGCGGAAATAACCAAGTTTAGACAAAACCATACAAGTCTTGTTTTTAGAAAGGAGAAACAATGGAAAAGCAACAACAACGGTGGAAATAAGTCTAGAAAAGGGTAGAAATAAGTCGTGAGGTGTTGTAGGGAACGAGTATGGTAGACAGGAAACCGAAGGAGTTTCCGGGGAGCATAAACGAAGTAAATGCGAAGGATATTTAGTGAAAGACTCATAAACTTAAGGGGAAAACATGGAATAAGTTCCAATTGAAATGCGGGAGAATACCATACAAGTCTTGTTTTCAGAAAGTAGAAATAAGGGAGAAGCGATAATAAGGGCGGAAAATAAGTCGAGAGAAAAAGGGCGAGAAATAAGTTGTAATATGCGGTAGGCCACGAGCATGATGGACGGGAACCGAAGGAGTTTCCGGGCGGTAGAACAAAGAGTAAATGGGAAGTAAATTTAGTGAAAGGCTCTTCTTGTTTATGGGAAAAACTTAAAACGAGTTTAAATTGAAATGCGGAAATAACCAAGTTTAGACAAAACCATACAAGTCTTGTTTTTAGAAAGGAGAAACAATGGAAAAGCAACAACAACGGTGGAAATAAGTCTAGAAAAGGGTAGAAATAAGTCGTGAGGTGTTGTAGGGAACGAGTATGGTAGACGGGGAAACCGAAGGAGTTTCCGGGGAGCATAAACGAAGTAAATGCGAAGGATATTTAGTGAAAGACTCATAAACTTAAGGGGAAAACATGGAATAAGTTCCAATTGAAATGCGGGAGAATACCATACAAGTCTTGTTTTCGAAAGTAGAAATAAGGGAGAAGCAATAATAAGGGCGGAAAATAAGTCGAGAAAAAAGGGCAGAAATAAGTTGTAATATGCGGTAGGCCACGAGCATGATGGACGGGAACCGAAGGAGTTTCCGGGCGGTAGAACAAAGAGTAAATGGGAAGTAAATTTAGTGAAAGGCTCTTCTTGTTTATGGGAAAAACTTAAAACGAGTTTAAATTGAAATGCGGAAATAACCAAGTTTAGACAAAACCATACAAGTCTTGTTTTTAGAAAGGAGAAACAATGGAAAAGCAACAACAACGGTGGAAATAAGTCTAGAAAAGGGTAGAAATAAGTCGTGAGGTGTTGTAGGGAACGAGTATGGTAGACGGGAAACCGAAGGAGTTTCCGGGGAGCATAAACGAAGTAAATGCGAAGGATATTTAGTGAAAGACTCATAAACTTAAGGGGAAAACATGGAATAAGTTCCAATTGAAATGCGGGAGAATACCATACAAGTCTTGTTTTCAGAAAGTAGAAATAAGGGAGAAGCAATAATAAGGGCGGAAAATAAGTCGGAAAAAGGGCGAGAAATAAGTTGTAATATGCGGTAGGCCACGAGCATGATGGACGGGAACCGAAGGAGTTTCCGGGCGGTAGAACAAAGAGTAAATGCGAAGTAAATTTAGTGAAAGGCTCTTCTTGTTTATGGGAAAAACTTAAAACGAGTTTAAATTGAAATGCGGAAATAACCAAGTTTAGACAAAACCATACAAGTCTTGTTTTTAGAAAGGAGAAACAATGGAAAAGCAACAACAACGGTGGAAATAAGTCTAGAAAAGGGTAGAAATAAGTCGTGAGGTGTTGTAGGGAACGAGTATGGTAGACGGAAACCGAAGGAGTTTCCGGGGAGCATAAACGAGTAAATGCGAAGGATATTTAGTGAAAGACTCATAAACTTAAGGGAAAACATGGAATAAGTTCCAATTGAAATGCGGGAGAATACCATACAAGTCTTGTTTTTCGGAAAGTAGAAATAAGGGAGAAGCGATAATAAGGGCGGAAAATAAGTCGGAAAAGGGCGGAAATAAGTTGTAATATGCGGTAGGCCACGAGCATGATGGACGGGAACCGAAGGAGTTTCCGGGCGGTAGAACAAAGAGTAAATGGGAAGTAAATTTAGTGAAAGGCTCTTCTTGTTTATGGGAAAAACTTAAAACGAGTTTAAATTGAAATGCGGAAATAACCAAGTTTAGACAAAACCATACAAGTCTTGTTTTTAGAAAGGAGAAACAATGGAAAAGCAACAACAACGGTGGAAATAAGTCTAGAAAAGGGTAGAAATAAGTCGTGAGGTGTTGTAGGGAACGAGTATGGTAGACGAGAAACCGAAGGAGTTTCCGGGGAGCATAAAAGCAGTAAATGCGAAGGATATTTAGTGAAAGACTCATAAACTTAAGGGGAAAACATGGAATAAGTTCCAATTGAAATGCGGGAGAATACCATACAAGTCTTGTTTTCAGAAAGTAGAAATAAGGGAGAAGCAATAATAAGGGCGGAAAATAAGTCAGAAAAAGGGAGAAATAAGTTGTAATATGCGGTAGGCCACGAGCATGATGGACGGGAACCCGAAGGAGTTTCCGGGCGGTAGAACAAAGAGTAAATGGGAAGTAAATTTAGTGAAAGGCTCTTCTTGTTTATGGGAAAAACTTAAAACGAGTTTAAATTGAAATGCGGAAATAACCAAGTTTAGACAAAACCATACAAGTCTTGTTTTTAGAAAGGAGAAACAATGGAAAAGCAACAACAACGGTGGAAATAAGTCTAGAAAAGGGTAGAAATAAGTCGTGAGGTGTTGTAGGGAACGAGTATGGTAGACGAGGAAACCGAAGGAGTTTCCGGGGAGCATAAACGAAGTAAATGCGAAGGATATTTAGTGAAAGACTCATAAACTTAAGGGGAAAACATGGAATAAGTTCCAATTGAAATGCGGGAGAATACCATACAAGTCTTGTTTTCGGAAAGTAGAAATAAGGGAGAAGCGATAATAAGGGCGGAAAATAAGTCGGAAAAGGGCGAGAAATAAGTTGTAATATGCGGTAGGCCACGAGCATGATGGACGGGGAACCGAAGGAGTTTCCGGGCGGTAGAACAAAGAGTAAATGGGAAGTAAATTTAGTGAAAGGCTCTTCTTGTTTATGGGAAAAACTTAAAACGAGTTTAAATTGAAATGCGGAAATAACCAAGTTTAGACAAAACCATACAAGTCTTGTTTTTAGAAAGGAGAAACAATGGAAAAGCAACGACAACGGTGGAAATAAGTCTAGAAAAGGGTAGAAATAAGTCGTGAGGTGTTGTAGGGAACGAGTATGGTAGACGGGGAAACCGAAGGAGTTTCCGGGGAGCATAAACAGAAGTAAATGCGAAGGATATTTAGTGAAAGACTCATAAACTTAAGGGGAAAACATGGAATAAGTTCCAATTGAAATGCGGGAGAATACCATACAAGTCTTGTTTTCGAAAGTAGAAATAAGGGAGAAGCAATAATAAGGGCGGAAAATAAGTCGGAAAAAGGGCAAAAATAAGTTGTAATATGCGGTAGGCCACGAGCATGATGGACGGGAACCGGAAGGAGTTTCCGGGCGGTAGAACAAAGAGTAAATGGGAAGTAAATTTAGTGAAAGGCTCTTCTTGTTTATGGGAAAAACTTAAAACGAGTTTAAATTGAAATGCGGAAATAACCAAGTTTAGACAAAACCATACAAGTCTTGTTTTTAGAAAGGAGAAACAATGGAAAAGCAACAACAACGGTGGAAATAAGTCTAGAAAAGGGTAGAAATAAGTCGTGAGGTGTTGTAGGGAACGAGTATGGTAGACGGGAAACCGAAGGAGTTTCCGGGGAGCATAAACGGAAGTAAATGCGAAGGATATTTAGTGAAAGACTCATAAACTTAAGGGGAAAACATGGAATAAGTTCCAATTGAAATGCGGGAGAATACCATACAAGTCTTGTTTTCGAGAAAGTAGAAATAAGGGAGAAGCAATAATAAGGGCGGAAAATAAGTCGAGAAAAAGGGCGAGGAAATAAGTTGTAATATGCGGTAGGCCACGAGCATGATGGACGGGAACCGAAGGAGTTTCCGGGCGGTAGAACAAAGAGTAAATGGGAAGTAAATTTAGTGAAAGGCTCTTCTTGTTTATGGGAAAAACTTAAAACGAGTTTAAATTGAAATGCGGAAATAACCAAGTTTAGACAAAACCATACAAGTCTTGTTTTTAGAAAGGAGAAACAATGGAAAAGCAACAACAACGGTGGAAATAAGTCTAGAAAAGGGTAGAAATAAGTCGTGAGGTGTTGTAGGGAACGAGTATGGTAGACGAGGAAACCGAAGGAGTTTCCGGGGAGCATAAACGAAGTAAATGCGAAGGATATTTAGTGAAAGACTCATAAACTTAAGGGGAAAACATGGAATAAGTTCCAATTGAAATGCGGGAGAATACCATACAAGTCTTGTTTTCGAGAAAGTAGAAATAAGGGAGAAGCGATAATAAGGGCGGAAAATAAGTCGAGAAAAAGGGCGAGGAAATAAGTTGTAATATGCGGTAGGCCACGAGCATGATGGACGGGAACCGGAAGGAGTTTCCGGGCGGTAGAACAAAGAGTAAATGGGAAGTAAATTTAGTGAAAGGCTCTTCTTGTTTATGGGAAAAACTTAAAACGAGTTTAAATTGAAATGCGGAAATAACCAAGTTTAGACAAAACCATACAAGTCTTGTTTTTAGAAAGGAGAAACAATGGAAAAGCAACAACAACGGTGGAAATAAGTCTAGAAAAGGGTAGAAATAAGTCGTGAGGTGTTGTAGGGAACGAGTATGGTAGACGAGGAAACCGAAGGAGTTTCCGGGGAGCATAAACGAAGTAAATGCGAAGGATATTTAGTGAAAGACTCATAAACTTAAGGGGAAAACATGGAATAAGTTCCAATTGAAATGCGGGAGAATACCATACAAGTCTTGTTTTCGGAAAGTAGAAATAAGGGAGAAGCAATAATAAGGGCGGAAAATAAGTCGGAAAAAGGGCAAAAATAAGTTGTAATATGCGGTAGGCCACGAGCATGATGGACGGGAACCGAAGGAGTTTCCGGGCGGTAGAACAAAGAGTAAATGCGAAGTAAATTTAGTGAAAGGCTCTTCTTGTTTATGGGAAAAACTTAAAACGAGTTTAAATTGAAATGCGGAAATAACCAAGTTTAGACAAAACCATACAAGTCTTGTTTTTAGAAAGGAGAAACAATGGAAAAGCAACAACAACGGTGGAAATAAGTCTAGAAAAGGGTAGAAATAAGTCGTGAGGTGTTGTAGGGAACGAGTATGGTAGACGGGAAACCGAAGGAGTTTCCGGGGAGCATAAACGAAGTAAATGCGAAGGATATTTAGTGAAAGACTCATAAACTTAAGGGGAAAACATGGAATAAGTTCCAATTGAAATGCGGGAGAATACCATACAAGTCTTGTTTTCGGAAAGTAGAAATAAGGGAGAAGCAATAATAAGGGGCGGAAAATAAGTCGGAAAAAGGGCGAAAAATAAGTTGTAATATGCGGTAGGCCACGAGCATGATGGACGGGAACCGAGAAGGAGTTTCCGAGGCGGTAGAACAAAGAGTAAATGGGAAGTAAATTTAGTGAAAGGCTCTTACTTGTTTATGGGAAAAACTTAAAACGAGTTTAAATTGAAATGCGGAAATAACCAAGTTTAGACAAAACCATACAAGTCTTGTTTTTAGAAAGGAGAAACAATGGAAAAGCAACAACAACGGTGGAAATAAGTCTAGAAAAGGGTAGAAATAAGTCGTGAGGTGTTGTAGGGAACGAGTATGGTAGACGAGGAAACCGAAGGAGTTTCCGGGGAGCATAAACGAAGTAAATGCGAAGGATATTTAGTGAAAGACTCATAAACTTAAGGGGAAAACATGGAATAAGTTCCAATTGAAATGCGGGAGAATACCATACAAGTCTTGTTTTCGGAAAGTAGAAATAAGGGAGAAGCAATAATAAGGGCGGAAAATAAGTCGGAAAAAGGGCGAGGAAATAAGTTGTAATATGCGGTAGGCCACGAGCATGATGGACGGGAACCGGAAGGAGTTTCCGGGCGGTAGAACAAAGAGTAAATGCGAAGTAAATTTAGTGAAAGGCTCTTCTTGTTTATGGGAAAAACTTAAAACGAGTTTAAATTGAAATGCGGAAATAACCAAGTTTAGACAAAACCATACAAGTCTTGTTTTTAGAAAGGAGAAACAATGGAAAAGCAACAACAACGGTGGAAATAAGTCTAGAAAAGGGTAGAAATAAGTCGTGAGGTGTTGTAGGGAACGAGTATGGTAGACGGGAAACCGAAGGAGTTTCCGGGGAGCATAAACAGAAGTAAATGCGAAGGATATTTAGTGAAAGACTCATAAACTTAAGGGGAAAACATGGAATAAGTTCCAATTGAAATGCGGGGAGAATACCATACAAGTCTTGTTTTCGGAAAGTAGAAATAAGGGAGAAGCAATAATAAGGGCGGAAAATAAGTTGGAAAAAGGGCAAAAATAAGTTGTAATATGCGGTAGGCCACGAGCATGATGGACGGGAACCGAAGGAGTTTCCGGGCGGTAGAACAAAGAGTAAATGGGAAGTAAATTTAGTGAAAGGCTCTTCTTGTTTATGGGAAAAACTTAAAACGAGTTTAAATTGAAATGCGGAAATAACCAAGTTTAGACAAAACCATACAAGTCTTGTTTTTAGAAAGGAGAAACAATGGAAAAGCAACGACAACGGTGGAAATAAGTCTAGAAAAGGGTAGAAATAAGTCGTGAGGTGTTGTAGGGAACGAGTATGGTAGACGAGAAACCGAAGGAGTTTCCGGGGAGCATAAACGAGTAAATGCGAAGGATATTTAGTGAAAGACTCATAAACTTAAGGGGAAAACATGGAATAAGTTCCAATTGAAATGCGGGAGAATACCATACAAGTCTTGTTTTCGGAAAGTAGAAATAAGGGAGAAGCAATAATAAGGGCGGAAAATAAGTCGGAAAAAGGGCAGAAATAAGTTGTAATATGCGGTAGGCCACGAGCATGATGGACGGGAACCGAGAAGGAGTTTCCGGGCGGTAGAACAAAGAGTAAATGGGAAGTAAATTTAGTGAAAGGCTCTTCTTGTTTATGGGAAAAACTTAAAACGAGTTTAAATTGAAATGCGGAAATAACCAAGTTTAGACAAAACCATACAAGTCTTGTTTTTAGAAAGGAGAAACAATGGAAAAGCAACAACAACGGTGGAAATAAGTCTAGAAAAGGGTAGAAATAAGTCGTGAGGTGTTGTAGGGAACGAGTATGGTAGACGAGAAACCGAAGGAGTTTCCGGGGAGCATAAACGGAAGTAAATGCGAAGGATATTTAGTGAAAGACTCATAAACTTAAGGGGAAAACATGGAATAAGTTCCAATTGAAATGCGGGAGAATACCATACAAGTCTTGTTTTCGAGAAAGTAGAAATAAGGGAGAAGCAATAATAAGGGCGGAAAATAAGTCGGAAAAGGGCGAGGAAATAAGTTGTAATATGCGGTAGGCCACGAGCATGATGGACGGGAACCGGAAGGGTTTCCGGGCGGTAGAACAAAGAGTAAATGGGAAGTAAATTTAGTGAAAGGCTCTTCTTGTTTATGGGAAAAACTTAAAACGAGTTTAAATTGAAATGCGGAAATAACCAAGTTTAGACAAAACCATACAAGTCTTGTTTTTAGAAAGGAGAAACAATGGAAAAGCAACAACAACGGTGGAAATAAGTCTAGAAAAGGGTAGAAATAAGTCGTGAGGTGTTGTAGGGAACGAGTATGGTAGACGGGAAACCGAAGGAGTTTCCGGGGAGCATAAACGAAGTAAATGCGAAGGATATTTAGTGAAAGACTCATAAACTTAAGGGGAAAACATGGAATAAGTTCCAATTGAAATGCGGGAGAATACCATACAAGTCTTGTTTTCGGAAAGTAGAAATAAGGGAGAAGCAATAATAAGGGCGGAAAATAAGTCGGAAAAAGGGCGAGAAATAAGTTGTAATATGCGGTAGGCCACGAGCATGATGGACGGGAACCGAGAAGGAGTTTCCGGGCGGTAGAACAAAGAGTAAATGGGAAGTAAATTTAGTGAAAGGCTCTTCTTGTTTATGGGAAAAACTTAAAACGAGTTTAAATTGAAATGCGGAAATAACCAAGTTTAGACAAAACCATACAAGTCTTGTTTTTAGAAAGGAGAAACAATGGAAAAGCAACAACAACGGTGGAAATAAGTCTAGAAAAGGGTAGAAATAAGTCGTGAGGTGTTGTAGGGAACGAGTATGGTAGACGGGGAAACCGAAGGAGTTTCCGGGGAGCATAAACGAAGTAAATGCGAAGGATATTTAGTGAAAGACTCATAAACTTAAGGGGAAAACATGGAATAAGTTCCAATTGAAATGCGGGAGAATACCATACAAGTCTTGTTTTCGAGAAAGTAGAAATAAGGGAGAAGCGATAATAAGGGCGGAAAATAAGTCGAGGAAAAAGGGCGAGAAATAAGTTGTAATATGCGGTAGGCCACGAGCATGATGGACGGGAACCGAAGGAGTTTCCGGGCGGTAGAACAAAGAGTAAATGGGAAGTAAATTTAGTGAAAGGCTCTTCTTGTTTATGGGAAAAACTTAAAACGAGTTTAAATTGAAATGCGGAAATAACCAAGTTTAGACAAAACCATACAAGTCTTGTTTTTAGAAAGGAGAAACAATGGAAAAGCAACAACAACGGTGGAAATAAGTCTAGAAAAGGGTAGAAATAAGTCGTGAGGTGTTGTAGGGAACGAGTATGGTAGACGGGAAACCGAAGGAGTTTCCGGGGAGCATAAACGAAGTAAATGCGAAGGATATTTAGTGAAAGACTCATAAACTTAAGGGGAAAACATGGAATAAGTTCCAATTGAAATGCGGGAGAATACCATACAAGTCTTGTTTTCGAAAGTAGAAATAAGGGAGAAGCGATAATAAGGGCGGAAAATAAGTCGGAAAAAGGGCAAAAATAAGTTGTAATATGCGGTAGGCCACGAGCATGATGGACGGGAACCGAAGGAGTTTCCGGGCGGTAGAACAAAGAGTAAATGGGAAGTAAATTTAGTGAAAGGCTCTTCTTGTTTATGGGAAAAACTTAAAACGAGTTTAAATTGAAATGCGGAAATAACCAAGTTTAGACAAAACCATACAAGTCTTGTTTTTAGAAAGGAGAAACGATGGAAAAGCAACAACAACGGTGGAAATAAGTCTAGAAAAGGGTAGAAATAAGTCGTGAGGTGTTGTAGGGAACGAGTATGGTAGACGAGGAAACCGAAGGAGTTTCCGGGGAGCATAAAACGAAGTAAATGCGAAGGATATTTAGTGAAAGACTCATAAACTTAAGGGGAAAACATGGAATAAGTTCCAATTGAAATGCGGGAGAATACCATACAAGTCTTGTTTTCGAGAAAGTAGAAATAAGGGAGAAGCAATAATAAGGGCGGAAAATAAGTCGGAAAAGGGCAAAAATAAGTTGTAATATGCGGTAGGCCACGAGCATGATGGACGGGAACCGAAGGAGTTTCCGGGCGGTAGAACAAAGAGTAAATGGGAAGTAAATTTAGTGAAAGGCTCTTCTTGTTTATGGGAAAAACTTAAAACGAGTTTAAATTGAAATGCGGAAATAACCAAGTTTAGACAAAACCATACAAGTCTTGTTTTTAGAAAGGAGAAACAATGGAAAAGCAACGACAACGGTGGAAATAAGTCTAGAAAAGGGTAGAAATAAGTCGTGAGGTGTTGTAGGGAGCGAGTATGGTAGACGGAAAGCCGAAGGAGTTTCCGGGGAGCATAAACGAAGTAAATGCGAAGGATATTTAGTGAAAGACTCATAAACTTAAGGGGAAAACATGGAATAAGTTCCAATTGAAATGCGGGAGAATACCATACAAGTCTTGTTTTCGAGAAAGTAGAAATAAGGGAGAAGCAATAATAAGGGCGGAAAATAAGTCGGAAAAAGGGCAGAAATAAGTTGTAATATGCGGTAGGCCACGAGCATGATGGACGGGAACCGGGGAAGGAGTTTCCGGGCGGTAGAACAAAGAGTAAATGCGAAGTAAATTTAGTGAAAGGCTCTTCTTGTTTATGGGAAAAACTTAAAACGAGTTTAAATTGAAATGCGGAAATAACCAAGTTTAGACAAAACCATACAAGTCTTGTTTTTAGAAAGGAGAAACAATGGAAAAGCAACAACAACGGTGGAAATAAGTCTAGAAAAGGGTAGAAATAAGTCGTGAGGTGTTGTAGGGAACGAGTATGGTAGACGAGGAAACCGAAGGAGTTTCCGGGGAGCATAAACGAAGTAAATGCGAAGGATATTTAGTGAAAGACTCATAAACTTAAGGGGAAAACATGGAATAAGTTCCAATTGAAATGCGGGAGAATACCATACAAGTCTTGTTTTCGAGAAAGTAGAAATAAGGGAGAAGCGATAATAAGGGCGGAAAATAAGTCGAGAAAAAGGGCAAAAATAAGTTGTAATATGCGGTAGGCCACGAGCATGATGGACGGGAACGAGAAGGAGTTTCCGGGCGGTAGAACAAAGAGTAAATGGGAAGTAAATTTAGTGAAAGGCTCTTCTTGTTTATGGGAAAAACTTAAAACGAGTTTAAATTGAAATGCGGAAATAACCAAGTTTAGACAAAACCATACAAGTCTTGTTTTTAGAAAGGAGAAACAATGGAAAAGCAACGACAACGGTGGAAATAAGTCTAGAAAAGGGTAGAAATAAGTCGTGAGGTGTTGTAGGGAACGAGTATGGTAGACGGGAAACCGAAGGAGTTTCCGGGGAGCATAAACGAAGTAAATGCGAAGGATATTTAGTGAAAGACTCATAAACTTAAGGGGAAAACATGGAATAAGTTCCAATTGAAATGCGGGAGAATACCATACAAGTCTTGTTTTCGAGAAAGTAGAAATAAGGGAGAAGCAATAATAAGGGCGGAAAATAAGTCGGGAAAAAGGGCGAGAAATAAGTTGTAATATGCGGTAGGCCACGAGCATGATGGACGGGAACCGAAGGAGTTTCCGGAGCGGTAGAACAAAGAGTAAATGCGAAGTAAATTTAGTGAAAGGCTCTTCTTGTTTATGGGAAAAACTTAAAACGAGTTTAAATTGAAATGCGGAAATAACCAAGTTTAGACAAAACCATACAAGTCTTGTTTTTAGAAAGGAGAAACAATGGAAAAGCAACAACAACGGTGGAAATAAGTCTAGAAAAGGGTAGAAATAAGTCGTGAGGTGTTGTAGGGAACGAGTATGGTAGACGAGGAAACCGAAGGAGTTTCCGGGGAGCATAAAAGAAGTAAATGCGAAGGATATTTAGTGAAAGACTCATAAACTTAAGGGGAAAACATGGAATAAGTTCCAATTGAAATGCGGGAGAATACCATACAAGTCTTGTTTTCGAGAAAGTAGAAATAAGGGAGAAGCAATAATAAGGGCGGAAAATAAGTCGAGAAAAAGGGCGAGGAAATAAGTTGTAATATGCGGTAGGCCACGAGCATGATGGACGGGAACCGAAGGAGTTTCCGGGCGGTAGAACAAAGAGTAAATGGGAAGTAAATTTAGTGAAAGGCTCTTCTTGTTTATGGGAAAAACTTAAAACGAGTTTAAATTGAAATGCGGAAATAACCAAGTTTAGACAAAACCATACAAGTCTTGTTTTTAGAAAGGAGAAACAATGGAAAAGCAACAACAACGGTGGAAATAAGTCTAGAAAAGGGTAGAAATAAGTCGTGAGGTGTTGTAGGGAACGAGTATGGTAGACGGGGAAACCGAAGGAGTTTCCGGGGAGCATAAACGAAGTAAATGCGAAGGATATTTAGTGAAAGACTCATAAACTTAAGGGGAAAACATGGAATAAGTTCCAATTGAAATGCGGGAGAATACCATACAAGTCTTGTTTTCGAGAAAGTAGAAATAAGGGAGAAGCAATAATAAGGGCGGAAAATAAGTCGGAAAAAGGGCGAGAAATAAGTTGTAATATGCGGTAGGCCACGAGCATGATGGACGGGGAACCGAAGGAGTTTCCGAGCGGTAGAACAAAGAGTAAATGCGAAGTAAATTTAGTGAAAGGCTCTTCTTGTTTATGGGAAAAACTTAAAACGAGTTTAAATTGAAATGCGGAAATAACCAAGTTTAGACAAAACCATACAAGTCTTGTTTTTAGAAAGGAGAAACAATGGAAAAGCAACAACAACGGTGGAAATAAGTCTAGAAAAGGGTAGAAATAAGTCGTGAGGTGTTGTAGGGAGCGAGTATGGTAGACGGGGAAACCGAAGGAGTTTCCGGGGAGCATAAACGAAGTAAATGCGAAGGATATTTAGTGAAAGACTCATAAACTTAAGGGGAAAACATGGAATAAGTTCCAATTGAAATGCGGGAGAATACCATACAAGTCTTGTTTTCGAGAAAGTAGAAATAAGGGAGAAGCAATAATAAGGGCGGAAAATAAGTCGGAAAAAGGGCAGAAATAAGTTGTAATATGCGGTAGGCCACGAGCATGATGGACGGGAACCGGAGAAGGAGTTTCCGGGCGGTAGAACAAAGAGTAAATGCGAAGTAAATTTAGTGAAAGGCTCTTCTTGTTTATGGGAAAAACTTAAAACGAGTTTAAATTGAAATGCGGAAATAACCAAGTTTAGACAAAACCATACAAGTCTTGTTTTTAGAAAGGAGAAACAATGGAAAAGCAACAACAACGGTGGAAATAAGTCTAGAAAAGGGTAGAAATAAGTCGTGAGGTGTTGTAGGGAACGAGTATGGTAGACGAGGAAACCGAAGGAGTTTCCGGGGAGCATAAACAGAAGTAAATGCGAAGGATATTTAGTGAAAGACTCATAAACTTAAGGGGAAAACATGGAATAAGTTCCAATTGAAATGCGGGAGAATACCATACAAGTCTTGTTTTCGAGAAAGTAGAAATAAGGGAGAAGCGATAATAAGGGCGGAAAATAAGTCGAGAAAAAGGGCGAGGAAATAAGTTGTAATATGCGGTAGGCCACGAGCATGATGGACGGGGAACCGAAGGAGTTTCCGGGCGGTAGAACAAAGAGTAAATGGGAAGTAAATTTAGTGAAAGGCTCTTCTTGTTTATGGGAAAAACTTAAAACGAGTTTAAATTGAAATGCGGAAATAACCAAGTTTAGACAAAACCATACAAGTCTTGTTTTTAGAAAGGAGAAACAATGGAAAAGCAACAACAACGGTGGAAATAAGTCTAGAAAAGGGTAGAAATAAGTCGTGAGGTGTTGTAGGGAACGAGTATGGTAGACGGGGAAACCGAAGGAGTTTCCGGGGAGCATAAACGAAGTAAATGCGAAGGATATTTAGTGAAAGACTCATAAACTTAAGGGGAAAACATGGAATAAGTTCCAATTGAAATGCGGGAGAATACCATACAAGTCTTGTTTTCGAGAAAGTAGAAATAAGGGAGAAGCGATAATAAGGGCGGAAAATAAGTCGAGAAAAAGGGCGAGAAATAAGTTGTAATATGCGGTAGGCCACGAGCATGATGGACGGGAACCGGAAGGAGTTTCCGGGCGGTAGAACAAAGAGTAAATGCGAAGTAAATTTAGTGAAAGGCTCTTCTTGTTTATGGGAAAAACTTAAAACGAGTTTAAATTGAAATGCGGAAATAACCAAGTTTAGACAAAACCATACAAGTCTTGTTTTTAGAAAGGAGAAACAATGGAAAAGCAACGACAACGGTGGAAATAAGTCTAGAAAAGGGTAGAAATAAGTCGTGAGGTGTTGTAGGGAACGAGTATGGTAGACGAGAAACCGAAGGAGTTTCCGGGGAGCATAAACGCAGTAAATGCGAAGGATATTTAGTGAAAGACTCATAAACTTAAGGGGAAAACATGGAATAAGTTCCAATTGAAATGCGGGAGAATACCATACAAGTCTTGTTTTCGAAAGTAGAAATAAGGGAGAAGCGATAATAAGGGCGGAAAATAAGTCGAAAAAGGGCGAGAAATAAGTTGTAATATGCGGTAGGCCACGAGCATGATGGACGGGAACCGAGAAGGAGTTTCCGAGCGGTAGAACAAAGAGTAAATGGGAAGTAAATTTAGTGAAAGGCTCTTCTTGTTTATGGGAAAAACTTAAAACGAGTTTAAATTGAAATGCGGAAATAACCAAGTTTAGACAAAACCATACAAGTCTTGTTTTTAGAAAGGAGAAACAATGGAAAAGCAACAACAACGGTGGAAATAAGTCTAGAAAAGGGTAGAAATAAGTCGTGAGGTGTTGTAGGGAACGAGTATGGTAGACGGGAAACCGAAGGAGTTTCCGGGGAGCATAAACAGAAGTAAATGCGAAGGATATTTAGTGAAAGACTCATAAACTTAAGGGGAAAACATGGAATAAGTTCCAATTGAAATGCGGGAGAATACCATACAAGTCTTGTTTTCAGAAAGTAGAAATAAGGGAGAAGCAATAATAAGGGCGGAAAATAAGTTAGAAAAAGGGCAAAAATAAGTTGTAATATGCGGTAGGCCACGAGCATGATGGACGGGAACCGAAGGAGTTTCCGGGCGGTAGAACAAAGAGTAAATGCGAAGTAAATTTAGTGAAAGGCTCTTCTTGTTTATGGGAAAAACTTAAAACGAGTTTAAATTGAAATGCGGAAATAACCAAGTTTAGACAAAACCATACAAGTCTTGTTTTTAGAAAGGAGAAACAATGGAAAAGCAACAACAACGGTGGAAATAAGTCTAGAAAAGGGTAGAAATAAGTCGTGAGGTGTTGTAGGGAACGAGTATGGTAGACGGGAAACCGAAGGAGTTTCCGGGGAGCATAAACGAAAGTAAATGCGAAGGATATTTAGTGAAAGACTCATAAACTTAAGGGGAAAACATGGAATAAGTTCCAATTGAAATGCGGGAGAATACCATACAAGTCTTGTTTTCGAGAAAGTAGAAATAAGGGAGAAGCGATAATAAGGGCGGAAAATAAGTCGGAAAAAGGGCGAGGAAATAAGTTGTAATATGCGGTAGGCCACGAGCATGATGGACGGGAACCGAAGGAGTTTCCGGGCGGTAGAACAAAGAGTAAATGGGAAGTAAATTTAGTGAAAGGCTCTTCTTGTTTATGGGAAAAACTTAAAACGAGTTTAAATTGAAATGCGGAAATAACCAAGTTTAGACAAAACCATACAAGTCTTGTTTTTAGAAAGGAGAAACAATGGAAAAGCAACAACAACGGTGGAAATAAGTCTAGAAAAGGGTAGAAATAAGTCGTGAGGTGTTGTAGGGAACGAGTATGGTAGACAGGAAACCGAAGGAGTTTCCAGGGAGCATAAAAAGAAGTAAATGCGAAGGATATTTAGTGAAAGACTCATAAACTTAAGGGGAAAACATGGAATAAGTTCCAATTGAAATGCGGGAGAATACCATACAAATCTTGTTTTCGAGAAAGTAGAAATAAGGGAGAAGCAATAATAAGGGCGGAAAATAAGTCGGAAAAAGGGCGAGAAATAAGTTGTAATATGCGGTAGGCCACGAGCATGATGGACGGGAACCCGAAGGAGTTTCCGGGCGGTAGAACAAAGAGTAAATGGGAAGTAAATTTAGTGAAAGGCTCTTCTTGTTTATGGGAAAAACTTAAAACGAGTTTAAATTGAAATGCGGAAATAACCAAGTTTAGACAAAACCATACAAGTCTTGTTTTTAGAAAGGAGAAACAATGGAAAAGCAACAACAACGGTGGAAATAAGTCTAGAAAAGGGTAGAAATAAGTCGTGAGGTGTTGTAGGGAACGAGTATGGTAGACGGGAAACCGAAGGAGTTTCCGGGGAGCATAAACAGTAAATGCGAAGGATATTTAGTGAAAGACTCATAAACTTAAGGGGAAAACATGGAATAAGTTCCAATTGAAATGCGGGAGAATACCATACAAGTCTTGTTTTCAGAAAGTAGAAATAAGGGAGAAGCAATAATAAGGGCGGAAAATAAGTCGAGAAAAAGGGCGGAAATAAGTTGTAATATGCGGTAGGCCACGAGCATGATGGACGGGAACGCGAAGGAGTTTCCGGGCGGTAGAACAAAGAGTAAATGGGAAGTAAATTTAGTGAAAGGCTCTTCTTGTTTATGGGAAAAACTTAAAACGAGTTTAAATTGAAATGCGGAAATAACCAAGTTTAGACAAAACCATACAAGTCTTGTTTTTAGAAAGGAGAAACAATGGAAAAGCAACAACAACGGTGGAAATAAGTCTAGAAAAGGGTAGAAATAAGTCGTGAGGTGTTGTAGGGAACGAGTATGGTAGACGGGGAAACCGAAGGAGTTTCCGGGGAGCATAAACGAAGTAAATGCGAAGGATATTTAGTGAAAGACTCATAAACTTAAGGGGAAAACATGGAATAAGTTCCAATTGAAATGCGGGAGAATACCATACAAGTCTTGTTTTCGAGAAAGTAGAAATAAGGGAGAAGCAATAATAAGGGCGGAAAATAAGTCGGAAAAAGGGCGAGAAATAAGTTGTAATATGCGGTAGGCCACGAGCATGATGGACGGGAACCGAAGGAGTTTCCGGGCGGTAGAACAAAGAGTAAATGGGAAGTAAATTTAGTGAAAGGCTCTTCTTGTTTATGGGAAAAACTTAAAACGAGTTTAAATTGAAATGCGGAAATAACCAAGTTTAGACAAAACCATACAAGTCTTGTTTTTAGAAAGGAGAAACAATGGAAAAGCAACAACAACGGTGGAAATAAGTCTAGAAAAGGGTAGAAATAAGTCGTGAGGTGTTGTAGGGAACGAGTATGGTAGACGAGGAAACCGAAGGAGTTTCCGGGGAGCATAAAAACGAAGTAAATGCGAAGGATATTTAGTGAAAGACTCATAAACTTAAGGGGAAAACATGGAATAAGTTCCAATTGAAATGCGGGAGAATACCATACAAGTCTTGTTTTCGAGAAAGTAGAAATAAGGGAGAAGCAATAATAAGGGCGGAAAATAAGTCGGAAAAAGGGCGAGAAATAAGTTGTAATATGCGGTAGGCCACGAGCATGATGGACGGGAACCGAAGGAGTTTCCGGGCGGTAGAACAAAGAGTAAATGGGAAGTAAATTTAGTGAAAGGCTCTTCTTGTTTATGGGAAAAACTTAAAACGAGTTTAAATTGAAATGCGGAAATAACCAAGTTTAGACAAAACCATACAAGTCTTGTTTTTAGAAAGGAGAAACAATGGAAAAGCAACAACAACGGTGGAAATAAGTCTAGAAAAGGGTAGAAATAAGTCGTGAGGTGTTGTAGGGAACGAGTATGGTAGACGGGGAAACCGAAGGAGTTTCCGGGGAGCATAAACGAAGTAAATGCGAAGGATATTTAGTGAAAGACTCATAAACTTAAGGGGAAAACATGGAATAAGTTCCAATTGAAATGCGGGAGAATACCATACAAGTCTTGTTTTCGGAAAGTAGAAATAAGGGAGAAGCGATAATAAGGGCGGAAAATAAGTCGAAAAAGGGCGAGGAAATAAGTTGTAATATGCGGTAGGCCACGAGCATGATGGACGGGAACCGAAGGAGTTTCCGAGCGGTAGAACAAAGAGTAAATGGGAAGTAAATTTAGTGAAAGGCTCTTCTTGTTTATGGGAAAAACTTAAAACGAGTTTAAATTGAAATGCGGAAATAACCAAGTTTAGACAAAACCATACAAGTCTTGTTTTTAGAAAGGAGAAACAATGGAAAAGCAACAACAACGGTGGAAATAAGTCTAGAAAAGGGTAGAAATAAGTCGTGAGGTGTTGTAGGGAACGAGTATGGTAGACGAGGAAACCGAAGGAGTTTCCGGGGAGCATAAACGAAGTAAATGCGAAGGATATTTAGTGAAAGACTCATAAACTTAAGGGGAAAACATGGAATAAGTTCCAATTGAAATGCGGGAGAATACCATACAAGTCTTGTTTTCGAGAAAGTAGAAATAAGGGAGAAGCAATAATAAGGGCGGAAAATAAGTCGGAAAAAGGGCGGAAATAAGTTGTAATATGCGGTAGGCCACGAGCATGATGGACGGGAACCGAGAAGGAGTTTCCGGGCGGTAGAACAAAGAGTAAATGCGAAGTAAATTTAGTGAAAGGCTCTTCTTGTTTATGGGAAAAACTTAAAACGAGTTTAAATTGAAATGCGGAAATAACCAAGTTTAGACAAAACCATACAAGTCTTGTTTTTAGAAAGGAGAAACAATGGAAAAGCAACAACAACGGTGGAAATAAGTCTAGAAAAGGGTAGAAATAAGTCGTGAGGTGTTGTAGGGAGCGAGTATGGTAGACGAGAAACCGAAGGAGTTTCCGGGGAGCATAAACGGAAGTAAATGCGAAGGATATTTAGTGAAAGACTCATAAACTTAAGGGGAAAACATGGAATAAGTTCCAATTGAAATGCGGGAGAATACCATACAAGTCTTGTTTTGAGAAAGTAGAAATAAGGGAGAAGCAATAATAAGGGCGGAAAATAAGTCGGAAAAAAAAGGGCAAAAATAAGTTGTAATATGCGGTAGGCCACGAGCATGATGGACGGGAACCGAGAAGGAGTTTCCGGGCGGTAGAACAAAGAGTAAATGCGAAGTAAATTTAGTGAAAGGCTCTTCTTGTTTATGGGAAAAACTTAAAACGAGTTTAAATTGAAATGCGGAAATAACCAAGTTTAGACAAAACCATACAAGTCTTGTTTTTAGAAAGGAGAAACAATGGAAAAGCAACAACAACGGTGGAAATAAGTCTAGAAAAGGGTAGAAATAAGTCGTGAGGTGTTGTAGGGAACGAGTATGGTAGACGAGGAAACCGAAGGAGTTTCCGGGGAGCATAAACGAAGTAAATGCGAAGGATATTTAGTGAAAGACTCATAAACTTAAGGGGAAAACATGGAATAAGTTCCAATTGAAATGCGGGAGAATACCATACAAGTCTTGTTTTTCGGAAAGTAGAAATAAGGGAGAAGCAATAATAAGGGCGGAAAATAAGTCGAAAAAGGGCGAGGAAATAAGTTGTAATATGCGGTAGGCCACGAGCATGATGGACGGGAACCGAAGGAGTTTCCGGGCGGTAGAACAAAGAGTAAATGCGAAGTAAATTTAGTGAAAGGCTCTTCTTGTTTATGGGAAAAACTTAAAACGAGTTTAAATTGAAATGCGGAAATAACCAAGTTTAGACAAAACCATACAAGTCTTGTTTTTAGAAAGGAGAAACAATGGAAAAGCAACAACAACGGTGGAAATAAGTCTAGAAAAGGGTAGAAATAAGTCGTGAGGTGTTGTAGGGAGCGAGTATGGTAGACGGGAAACCGAAGGAGTTTCCGGGGAGCATAAACGCAGTAAATGCGAAGGATATTTAGTGAAAGACTCATAAACTTAAGGGGAAAACATGGAATAAGTTCCAATTGAAATGCGGGAGAATACCATACAAGTCTTGTTTTCGAAAGTAGAAATAAGGGAGAAGCGATAATAAGGGCGGAAAATAAGTCGGAAAAAGGGCAAAAATAAGTTGTAATATGCGGTAGGCCACGAGCATGATGGACGGGAACCGAAGGAGTTTCCAGGCGGTAGAACAAAGAGTAAATGGGAAGTAAATTTAGTGAAAGGCTCTTCTTGTTTATGGGAAAAACTTAAAACGAGTTTAAATTGAAATGCGGAAATAACCAAGTTTAGACAAAACCATACAAGTCTTGTTTTTAGAAAGGAGAAACAATGGAAAAGCAACAACAACGGTGGAAATAAGTCTAGAAAAGGGTAGAAATAAGTCGTGAGGTGTTGTAGGGAACGAGTATGGTAGACGGGAAACCGAAGGAGTTTCCGGGGAGCATAAACGAAGTAAATGCGAAGGATATTTAGTGAAAGACTCATAAACTTAAGGGGAAAACATGGAATAAGTTCCAATTGAAATGCGGGAGAATACCATACAAGTCTTGTTTTCGAGGAAAGTAGAAATAAGGGAGAAGCAATAATAAGGGCGGAAAATAAGTCGGGAAAAGGGAAGAAATAAGTTGTAATATGCGGTAGGCCACGAGCATGATGGACGGGAACCGAAGGAGTTTCCGGGCGATAGAACAAAGAGTAAATGCGAAGTAAATTTAGTGAAAGGCTCTTCTTGTTTATGGGAAAAACTTAAAACGAGTTTAAATTGAAATGCGGAAATAACCAAGTTTAGACAAAACCATACAAGTCTTGTTTTTAGAAAGGAGAAACAATGGAAAAGCAACAACAACGGTGGAAATAAGTCTAGAAAAGGGTAGAAATAAGTCGTGAGGTGTTGTAGGGAACGAGTATGGTAGACGGGAAACCGAAGGAGTTTCCGGGGAGCATAAACGAGAAGTAAATGCGAAGGATATTTAGTGAAAGACTCATAAACTTAAGGGGAAAACATGGAATAAGTTCCAATTGAAATGCGGGAGAATACCATACAAGTCTTGTTTTCGAGAAAGTAGAAATAAGGGAGAAGCGATAATAAGGGCGGAAAATAAGTCGAGAAAAAGGGCAGAAATAAGTTGTAATATGCGGTAGGCCACGAGCATGATGGACGGGAACCGGAAGGAGTTTCCGGGCGGTAGAACAAAGAGTAAATGGGAAGTAAATTTAGTGAAAGGCTCTTCTTGTTTATGGGAAAAACTTAAAACGAGTTTAAATTGAAATGCGGAAATAACCAAGTTTAGACAAAACCATACAAGTCTTGTTTTTAGAAAGGAGAAACGATGGAAAAGCAACAACAACGGTGGAAATAAGTCTAGAAAAGGGTAGAAATAAGTCGTGAGGTGTTGTAGGGAGCGAGTATGGTAGACGGGGAAACCGAAGGAGTTTCCGGGGAGCATAAACGAAGTAAATGCGAAGGATATTTAGTGAAAGACTCATAAACTTAAGGGGAAAACATGGAATAAGTTCCAATTGAAATGCGGGAGAATACCATACAAGTCTTGTTTTCGAGAAAGTAGAAATAAGGGAGAAGCGATAATAAGGGCGGAAAATAAGTCGGAAAAGGGCAAAAATAAGTTGTAATATGCGGTAGGCCACGAGCATGATGGACGGGAACCGAAGGAGTTTCCGGGCGGTAGAACAAAGAGTAAATGGGAAGTAAATTTAGTGAAAGGCTCTTCTTGTTTATGGGAAAAACTTAAAACGAGTTTAAATTGAAATGCGGAAATAACCAAGTTTAGACAAAACCATACAAGTCTTGTTTTTAGAAAGGAGAAACAATGGAAAAGCAACAACAACGGTGGAAATAAGTCTAGAAAAGGGTAGAAATAAGTCGTGAGGTGTTGTAGGGAACGAGTATGGTAGACGGGGAAACCGAAGGAGTTTCCGGGGAGCATAAACGAAGTAAATGCGAAGGATATTTAGTGAAAGACTCATAAACTTAAGGGGAAAACATGGAATAAGTTCCAATTGAAATGCGGGAGAATACCATACAAGTCTTGTTTTCGGAAAGTAGAAATAAGGGAGAAGCAATAATAAGGGCGGAAAATAAGTCGAGAAAAAGGGCAGAAATAAGTTGTAATATGCGGTAGGCCACGAGCATGATGGACGGGAACCGAAGGAGTTTCCGGGCGGTAGAACAAAGAGTAAATGGGAAGTAAATTTAGTGAAAGGCTCTTTCTTGTTTATGGGAAAAACTTAAAACGAGTTTAAATTGAAATGCGGAAATAACCAAGTTTAGACAAAACCATACAAGTCTTGTTTTTAGAAAGGAGAAACAATGGAAAAGCAACGACAACGGTGGAAATAAGTCTAGAAAAGGGTAGAAATAAGTCGTGAGGTGTTGTAGGGAACGAGTATGGTAGACGGGAAACCGAAGGAGTTTCCGGGGAGCATAAACGAGAAGTAAATGCGAAGGATATTTAGTGAAAGACTCATAAACTTAAGGGGAAAACATGGAATAAGTTCCAATTGAAATGCGGGAGAATACCATACAAGTCTTGTTTTCGGAAAGTAGAAATAAGGGAGAAGCAATAATAAGGGCGGAAAATAAGTCGGAAAAAGGGCGAGAAATAAGTTGTAATATGCGGTAGGCCACGAGCATGATGGACGGGAACCGGAAGGAGTTTCCGGGCGGTAGAACAAAGAGTAAATGGGAAGTAAATTTAGTGAAAGGCTCTTCTTGTTTATGGGAAAAACTTAAAACGAGTTTAAATTGAAATGCGGAAATAACCAAGTTTAGACAAAACCATACAAGTCTTGTTTTTAGAAAGGAGAAACAATGGAAAAGCAACAACAACGGTGGAAATAAGTCTAGAAAAGGGTAGAAATAAGTCGTGAGGTGTTGTAGGGAACGAGTATGGTAGACAGGAAACCGAAGGAGTTTCCGGGGAGCATAAACGAAGTAAATGCGAAGGATATTTAGTGAAAGACTCATAAACTTAAGGGGAAAACATGGAATAAGTTCCAATTGAAATGCGGGAGAATACCATACAAGTCTTGTTTTCGAGAAAGTAGAAATAAGGGAGAAGCAATAATAAGGGCGGAAAATAAGTCGGAAAAAGGGCGAGGAAATAAGTTGTAATATGCGGTAGGCCACGAGCATGATGGACGGGAACCGAAGGAGTTTCCGGGCGGTAGAACAAAGAGTAAATGGGAAGTAAATTTAGTGAAAGGCTCTTCTTGTTTATGGGAAAAACTTAAAACGAGTTTAAATTGAAATGCGGAAATAACCAAGTTTAGACAAAACCATACAAGTCTTGTTTTTAGAAAGGAGAAACAATGGAAAAGCAACAACAACGGTGGAAATAAGTCTAGAAAAGGGTAGAAATAAGTCGTGAGGTGTTGTAGGGAACGAGTATGGTAGACGAGGAAACCGAAGGAGTTTCCGGGGAGCATAAACGAAGTAAATGCGAAGGATATTTAGTGAAAGACTCATAAACTTAAGGGGAAAACATGGAATAAGTTCCAATTGAAATGCGGGAGAATACCATACAAGTCTTGTTTTCGAGAAAGTAGAAATAAGGGAGAAGCAATAATAAGGGCGGAAAATAAGTCGGAAAAAGGGCGAAAATAAGTTGTAATATGCGGTAGGCCACGAGCATGATGGACGGGAACCGAAGGAGTTTCCGGGCGGTAGAACAAAGAGTAAATGCGAAGTAAATTTAGTGAAAGGCTCTTCTTGTTTATGGGAAAAACTTAAAACGAGTTTAAATTGAAATGCGGAAATAACCAAGTTTAGACAAAACCATACAAGTCTTGTTTTTAGAAAGGAGAAACAATGGAAAAGCAACAACAACGGTGGAAATAAGTCTAGAAAAGGGTAGAAATAAGTCGTGAGGTGTTGTAGGGAACGAGTATGGTAGACGAGAAACCGAAGGAGTTTCCGGGGAGCATAAACGAAGTAAATGCGAAGGATATTTAGTGAAAGACTCATAAACTTAAGGGGAAAACATGGAATAAGTTCCAATTGAAATGCGGGAGAATACCATACAAGTCTTGTTTTCGAAAGTAGAAATAAGGGAGAAGCGATAATAAGGGCGGAAAATAAGTCGGAAAAAGGGCGAGGAAATAAGTTGTAATATGCGGTAGGCCACGAGCATGATGGACGGGAACCGAAGGAGTTTCCGGGCGGTAGAACAAAGAGTAAATGCGAAGTAAATTTAGTGAAAGGCTCTTCTTGTTTATGGGAAAAACTTAAAACGAGTTTAAATTGAAATGCGGAAATAACCAAGTTTAGACAAAACCATACAAGTCTTGTTTTTAGAAAGGAGAAACAATGGAAAAGCAACAACAACGGTGGAAATAAGTCTAGAAAAGGGTAGAAATAAGTCGTGAGGTGTTGTAGGGAACGAGTATGGTAGACGAGGAAACCGAAGGAGTTTCCGGGGAGCATAAACGAAGTAAATGCGAAGGATATTTAGTGAAAGACTCATAAACTTAAGGGGAAAACATGGAATAAGTTCCAATTGAAATGCGGGAGAATACCATACAAGTCTTGTTTTCGGAAAGTAGAAATAAGGGAGAAGCGATAATAAGGGCGGAAAATAAGTCGAGAAAAAGGGCAAAAATAAGTTGTAATATGCGGTAGGCCACGAGCATGATGGACGGGAACCGAAGGAGTTTCCGGGCGGTAGAACAAAGAGTAAATGGGAAGTAAATTTAGTGAAAGGCTCTTCTTGTTTATGGGAAAAACTTAAAACGAGTTTAAATTGAAATGCGGAAATAACCAAGTTTAGACAAAACCATACAAGTCTTGTTTTTAGAAAGGAGAAACAATGGAAAAGCAACAACAACGGTGGAAATAAGTCTAGAAAAGGGTAGAAATAAGTCGTGAGGTGTTGTAGGGAACGAGTATGGTAGACGGGGAAACCGAAGGAGTTTCCGGGGAGCATAAACGGAAGTAAATGCGAAGGATATTTAGTGAAAGACTCATAAACTTAAGGGGAAAACATGGAATAAGTTCCAATTGAAATGCGGGAGAATACCATACAAGTCTTGTTTTCGAGAAAGTAGAAATAAGGGAGAAGCAATAATAAGGGCGGAAAATAAGTCGGAAAAAGGGCAAAAATAAGTTGTAATATGCGGTAGGCCACGAGCATGATGGACGGGAACCGAGA
This sequence comes from Linum usitatissimum, assembly GCA_030674075.2. Classification (NCBI taxonomy): domain Eukaryota; kingdom Viridiplantae; phylum Streptophyta; class Magnoliopsida; order Malpighiales; family Linaceae; genus Linum; species Linum usitatissimum. The sequence goes on from JAUJYP020001177.1 coordinate 41,718, forward strand.
AGGAGTTTCCGGGCGGTAGAACAAAGAGTAAATGCGAAGTAAATTTAGTGAAAGGCTCTTCTTGTTTATGGGAAAAACTTAAAACGAGTTTAAATTGAAATGCGGAAATAACCAAGTTTAGACAAAACCATACAAGTCTTGTTTTTAGAAAGGAGAAACAATGGAAAAGCAACAACAACGGTGGAAATAAGTGTAGAAAAGGGTAGAAATAAGTCGTGAGGTGTTGTAGGGAACGAGTAAGGTAGACAGGAAACCGAAGGAGTTTCCGGGGAGCATAAACGAAGTAAATGCGAAGGATATTTAGTGAAAGACTCATAAACTTAAGGGGAAAACATGGAATAAGTTCCAATTGAAATGCGGGAGAATACCATACAAGTCTTGTTTTCGAGAAAGTAGAAATAAGGGAGAAGCGATAATAAGGGCGGAAAATAAGTCGGAAAAAGGGCAAAAATAAGTTGTAATATGCGGTAGGCCACGAGCATGATGGACGGGAACCGAAGGAGTTTCCGGGCGGTAGAACAAAGAGTAAATGCGAAGTAAATTTAGTGAAAGGCTCTTCTTGTTTATGGGAAAAACTTAAAACGAGTTTAAATTGAAATGCGGAAATAACCAAGTTTAGACAAAACCATACAAGTCTTGTTTTTAGAAAGGAGAAACAATGGAAAAGCAACGACAACGGTGGAAATAAGTCTAGAAAAGGGTAGAAATAAGTCGTGAGGTGTTGTAGGGAACGAGTATGGTAGACGGGAAACCGAAGGAGTTTCCGGGGAGCATAAACAGAAGTAAATGCGAAGGATATTTAGTGAAAGACTCATAAACTTAAGGGGAAAACATGGAATAAGTTCCAATTGAAATGCGGGAGAATACCATACAAGTCTTGTTTTCCGAAAGTAGAAATAAGGGAGAAGCAATAATAAGGGCGGAAAATAAGTCAGAAAAAGGGCAGAAATAAGTTGTAATATGCGGTAGGCCACGAGCATGATGGACGGGAACCGAAGGAGTTTCCGAGGCGGTAGAACAAAGAGTAAATGCGAAGTAAATTTAGTGAAAGGCTCTACTTGTTTATGGGAAAAACTTAAAACGAGTTTAAATTGAAATGCGGAAATAACCAAGTTTAGACAAAACCATACAAGTCTTGTTTTTAGAAAGGAGAAACAATGGAAAAGCAACAACAACGGTGGAAATAAGTCTAGAAAAGGGTAGAAATAAGTCGTGAGGTGTTGTAGGGAACGAGTATGGTAGACGAGGAAACCGAAGGAGTTTCCGGGGAGCATAAACGAAGTAAATGCGAAGGATATTTAGTGAAAGACTCATAAACTTAAGGGGAAAACATGGAATAAGTTCCAATTGAAATGCGGGAGAATACCATACAAGTCTTGTTTTTGAGAAAGTAGAAATAAGGGAGAAGCGATAATAAGGGCGGAAAATAAGTCGGGAAAAAGGGCAAAAATAAGTTGTAATATGCGGTAGGCCACGAGCATGATGGACGGGAACCGAAGGAGTTTCCGGGCGGTAGAACAAAGAGTAAATGCGAAGTAAATTTAGTGAAAGGCTCTTCTTGTTTATGGGAAAAACTTAAAACGAGTTTAAATTGAAATGCGGAAATAACCAAGTTTAGACAAAACCATACAAGTCTTGTTTTTAGAAAGGAGAAACAATGGAAAAGCAACAACAACGGTGGAAATAAGTCTAGAAAAGGGTAGAAATAAGTCGTGAGGTGTTGTAGGGAACGAGTATGGTAGACGAGGAAACCGAAGGAGTTTCCGGGGAGCATAAACGAAGTAAATGCGAAGGATATTTAGTGAAAGACTCATAAACTTAAGGGGAAAACATGGAATAAGTTCCAATTGAAATGCGGGAGAATACCATACAAGTCTTGTTTTCAGAAAGTAGAAATAAGGGAGAAGCGATAATAAGGGCGGAAAATAAGTCGGAAAAAGGGCGAGAAATAAGTTGTAATATGCGGTAGGCCACGAGCATGATGGACGGGAACGAGAAGGAGTTTCCGAGCGGTAGAACAAAGAGTAAATGGGAAGTAAATTTAGTGAAAGGCTCTTCTTGTTTATGGGAAAAACTTAAAACGAGTTTAAATTGAAATGCGGAAATAACCAAGTTTAGACAAAACCATACAAGTCTTGTTTTTAGAAAGGAGAAACAATGGAAAAGCAACAACAACGGTGGAAATAAGTCTAGAAAAGGGTAGAAATAAGTCGTGAGGTGTTGTAGGGAACGAGTATGGTAGACAGGAAACCGAAGGAGTTTCCAGGGAGCATAAACAGAAGTAAATGCGAAGGATATTTAGTGAAAGACTCATAAACTTAAGGGGAAAACATGGAATAAGTTCCAATTGAAATGCGGGAGAATACCATACAAGTCTTGTTTTCAGAAAGTAGAAATAAGGGAGAAGCGATAATAAGGGCGGAAAATAAGTCGGAAAAGGGCAGAAATAAGTTGTAATATGCGGTAGGCCACGAGCATGATGGACGGGAACCGAAGGAGTTTCCGGGCGGTAGAACAAAGAGTAAATGCGAAGTAAATTTAGTGAAAGGCTCTTGCTGTTTATGGGAAAAACTTAAAACGAGTTTAAATTGAAATGCGGAAATAACCAAGTTTAGACAAAACCATACAAGTCTTGTTTTTAGAAAGGAGAAACAATGGAAAAGCAACGACAACGGTGGAAATAAGTCTAGAAAAGGGTAGAAATAAGTCGTGAGGTGTTGTAGGGAACGAGTATGGTAGACGAGGAAACCGAAGGAGTTTCCGGGGAGCATAAACAGAAGTAAATGCGAAGGATATTTAGTGAAAGACTCATAAACTTAAGGGGAAAACATGGAATAAGTTCCAATTGAAATGCGGGAGAATACCATACAAGTCTTGTTTTCGGAAAGTAGAAATAAGGGAGAAGCAATAATAAGGGCGGAAAATAAGTCGGAAAAAGGGCAAAAATAAGTTGTAATATGCGGTAGGCCACGAGCATGATGGACGGGAACCAGAAGGAGTTTCCGAGCGGTAGAACAAAGAGTAAATGCGAAGTAAATTTAGTGAAAGGCTCTTCTTGTTTATGGGAAAAACTTAAAACGAGTTTAAATTGAAATGCGGAAATAACCAAGTTTAGACAAAACCATACAAGTCTTGTTTTTAGAAAGGAGAAACAATGGAAAAGCAACAACAACGGTGGAAATAAGTCTAGAAAAGGGTAGAAATAAGTCGTGAGGTGTTGTAGGGAACGAGTATGGTAGACGAGAAACCGAAGGAGTTTCCGGGGAGCATAAACAGGAGTAAATGCGAAGGATATTTAGTGAAAGACTCATAAACTTAAGGGGAAAACATGGAATAAGTTCCAATTGAAATGCGGGAGAATACCATACAAGTCTTGTTTTCGAGAAAGTAGAAATAAGGGAGAAGCAATAATAAGGGGCGGAAAATAAGTCGAGAAAAAGGGCGAGGAAATAAGTTGTAATATGCGGTAGGCCACGAGCATGATGGACGGGAACCGAAGGAGTTTCCGAGCGGTAGAACAAAGAGTAAATGGGAAGTAAATTTAGTGAAAGGCTCTTCTTGTTTATGGGAAAAACTTAAAACGAGTTTAAATTGAAATGCGGAAATAACCAAGTTTAGACAAAACCATACAAGTCTTGTTTTTAGAAAGGAGAAACAATGGAAAAGCAACAACAACGGTGGAAATAAGTCTAGAAAAGGGTAGAAATAAGTCGTGAGGTGTTGTAGGGAACGAGTATGGTAGACGGAAACCGAAGGAGTTTCCGAGGAGCATAAACGGAAGTAAATGCGAAGGATATTTAGTGAAAGACTCATAAACTTAAGGGGAAAACATGGAATAAGTTCCAATTGAAATGCGGGAGAATACCATACAAGTCTTGTTTTCGGAAAGTAGAAATAAGGGAGAAGCGATAATAAGGGCGGAAAATAAGTCGGAAAAAGGGCGAGAAATAAGTTGTAATATGCGGTAGGCCACGAGCATGATGGACGGGAACCGAAGGAGTTTCCAGGCGGTAGAACAAAGAGTAAATGCGAAGTAAATTTAGTGAAAGGCTCTTCTTGTTTATGGGAAAAACTTAAAACGAGTTTAAATTGAAATGCGGAAATAACCAAGTTTAGACAAAACCATACAAGTCTTGTTTTTAGAAAGGAGAAACAATGGAAAAGCAACAACAACGGTGGAAATAAGTCTAGAAAAGGGTAGAAATAAGTCGTGAGGTGTTGTAGGGAACGAGTATGGTAGACGGAAACCGAAGGAGTTTCCGGGGAGCATAAACAGAAGTAAATGCGAAGGATATTTAGTGAAAGACTCATAAACTTAAGGGGAAAACATGGAATAAGTTCCAATTGAAATGCGGGAGAATACCATACAAGTCTTGTTTTTCGAGAAAGTAGAAATAAGGGAGAAGCGATAATAAGGGCGGAAAATAAGTCGAGAAAAAGGGCGAGAAATAAGTTGTAATATGCGGTAGGCCACGAGCATGATGGACGGGAACGAGAAGGAGTTTCCGGGCGGTAGAACAAAGAGTAAATGCGAAGTAAATTTAGTGAAAGGCTCTTACTTGTTTATGGGAAAAACTTAAAACGAGTTTAAATTGAAATGCGGAAATAACCAAGTTTAGACAAAACCATACAAGTCTTGTTTTTAGAAAGGAGAAACAATGGAAAAGCAACAACAACGGTGGAAATAAGTCTAGAAAAGGGTAGAAATAAGTCGTGAGGTGTTGTAGGGAACGAGTATGGTAGACGGGAAGCCGAAGGAGTTTCCGGGGAGCATAAACACGAAGTAAATGCGAAGGATATTTAGTGAAAGACTCATAAACTTAAGGGGAAAACATGGAATAAGTTCCAATTGAAATGCGGGAGAATACCATACAAGTCTTGTTTTCGAGAAAGTAGAAATAAGGGAGAAGCGATAATAAGGGCGGAAAATAAGTCGAGAAAAAGGCGAGAAATAAGTTGTAATATGCGGTAGGCCACGAGCATGATGGACGGGAACCGAAGGAGTTTCCGAGCGGTAGAACAAAGAGTAAATGGGAAGTAAATTTAGTGAAAGGCTCTTCTTGTTTATGGGAAAAACTTAAAACGAGTTTAAATTGAAATGCGGAAATAACCAAGTTTAGACAAAACCATACAAGTCTTGTTTTTAGAAAGGAGAAACAATGGAAAAGCAACAACAACGGTGGAAATAAGTCTAGAAAAGGGTAGAAATAAGTCGTGAGGTGTTGTAGGGAACGAGTATGGTAGACGAGGAAACCGAAGGAGTTTCCGGGGAGCATAAACGAAGTAAATGCGAAGGATATTTAGTGAAAGACTCATAAACTTAAGGGGAAAACATGGAATAAGTTCCAATTGAAATGCGGGAGAATACCATACAAGTCTTGTTTTCGGAAAGTAGAAATAAGGGAGAAGCAATAATAAGGGCGGAAAATAAGTCGGAAAAAGGGCGGGAAATAAGTTGTAATATGCGGTAGGCCACGAGCATGATGGACGGGAACGAGAAGGAGTTTCCGAGCGGTAGAACAAAGAGTAAATGCGAAGTAAATTTAGTGAAAGGCTCTTCTTGTTTATGGGAAAAACTTAAAACGAGTTTAAATTGAAATGCGGAAATAACCAAGTTTAGACAAAACCATACAAGTCTTGTTTTTAGAAAGGAGAAACAATGGAAAAGCAACAACAACGGTGGAAATAAGTCTAGAAAAGGGTAGAAATAAGTCGTGAGGTGTTGTAGGGAACGAGTATGGTAGACAGGGAACCGAAGGAGTTTCCAGGGAGCATAAACATAAGTAAATGCGAAGGATATTTAGTGAAAGACTCATAAACTTAAGGGGAAAACATGGAATAAGTTCCAATTGAAATGCGGGAGAATACCATACAAGTCTTGTTTTCAGAAAATAGAAATAAGGGAGAAGCAATAATAAGGGCGGAAAATAAGTCGAGAAAAAGGGCAGAAATAAGTTGTAATATGCGGTAGGCCACGAGCATGATGGACGGGAACCGAGAAGGAGTTTCCGAGCGGTAGAACAAAGAGTAAATGCGAAGTAAATTTAGTGAAAGGCTCTTCTTGTTTATGGGAAAAACTTAAAACGAGTTTAAATTGAAATGCGGAAATAACCAAGTTTAGACAAAACCATACAAGTCTTGTTTTTAGAAAGGAGAAACAATGGAAAAGCAACAACAACGGTGGAAATAAGTCTAGAAAAGGGTAGAAATAAGTCGTGAGGTGTTGTAGGGAACGAGTATGGTAGACGGGGAAACCGAAGGAGTTTCCGGGGAGCATAAACGAAGTAAATGCGAAGGATATTTAGTGAAAGACTCATAAACTTAAGGGGAAAACATGGAATAAGTTCCAATTGAAATGCGGGAGAATACCATACAAGTCTTGTTTTTTCGAAAGTAGAAATAAGGGAGAAACGATAATAAGGGCGGAAAATAAGTCGAGAAAAAGGGCGAGAAATAAGTTGTAATATGCGGTAGGCCACGAGCATGATGGACGGGAACCGAAGGAGTTTCCAGGCGGTAGAACAAAGAGTAAATGCGAAGTAAATTTAGTGAAAGGCTCTTGCTTGTTTATGGGAAAAACTTAAAACGAGTTTAAATTGAAATGCGGAAATAACCAAGTTTAGACAAAACCATACAAGTCTTGTTTTTAGAAAGGAGAAACAATGGAAAAGCAACAACAACGGTGGAAATAAGTCTAGAAAAGGGTAGAAATAAGTCGTGAGGTGTTGTAGGGAACGAGTATGGTAGACGAGGAAACCGAAGGAGTTTCCGGGGAGCATAAACGAAGTAAATGCGAAGGATATTTAGTGAAAGACTCATAAACTTAAGGGGAAAACATGGAATAAGTTCCAATTGAAATGCGGGAGAATACCATACAAGTCTTGTTTTCAGAAAGTAGAAATAAGGGAGAAGCAATAATAAGGGCGGAAAATAAGTCGGAAAAAGGGCGAGAAATAAGTTGTAATATGCGGTAGGCCACGAGCATGATGGACGGGAACCGGAAGGAGTTTCCGGGCGGTAGAACAAAGAGTAAATGCGAAGTAAATTTAGTGAAAGGCTCTTCTTGTTTATGGGAAAAACTTAAAACGAGTTTAAATTGAAATGCGGAAATAACCAAGTTTAGACAAAACCATACAAGTCTTGTTTTTAGAAAGGAGAAACAATGGAAAAGCAACAACAACGGTGGAAATAAGTCTAGAAAAGGGTAGAAATAAGTCGTGAGGTGTTGTAGGGAACGAGTATGGTAGACGAGGAAACCGAAGGAGTTTCCGGGGAGCATAAACAGAAGTAAATGCGAAGGATATTTAGTGAAAGACTCATAAACTTAAGGGGAAAACATGGAATAAGTTCCAATTGAAATGCGGGAGAATACCATACAAGTCTTGTTTTCGAGAAAGTAGAAATAAGGGAGAAGCAATAATAAGGGCGGAAAATAAGTCAGAAAAAGGGCGAGAAATAAGTTGTAATATGCGGTAGGCCACGAGCATGATGGACGGGAACCGAAGGAGTTTCCGGGCGGTAGAACAAAGAGTAAATGCGAAGTAAATTTAGTGAAAGGCTCTTCTTGTTTATGGGAAAAACTTAAAACGAGTTTAAATTGAAATGCGGAAATAACCAAGTTTAGACAAAACCATACAAGTCTTGTTTTTAGAAAGGAGAAACAATGGAAAAGCAACAACAACGGTGGAAATAAGTCTAGAAAAGGGTAGAAATAAGTCGTGAGGTGTTGTAGGGAACGAGTATGGTAGACGGGGAAACCGAAGGAGTTTCCGGGGAGCATAAACGAAGTAAATGCGAAGGATATTTAGTGAAAGACTCATAAACTTAAGGGGAAAACATGGAATAAGTTCCAATTGAAATGCGGGAGAATACCATACAAGTCTTGTTTTCGAGAAAGTAGAAATAAGGGAGAAGCAATAATAAGGGCGGAAAATAAGTCGGAAAAAGGGCGAGAAATAAGTTGTAATATGCGGTAGGCCACGAGCATGATGGACGGGAACCGAAGGAGTTTCCGGGCGGTAGAACAAAGAGTAAATGGGAAGTAAATTTAGTGAAAGGCTCTTCTTGTTTATGGGAAAAACTTAAAACGAGTTTAAATTGAAATGCGGAAATAACCAAGTTTAGACAAAACCATACAAGTCTTGTTTTTAGAAAGGAGAAACAATGGAAAAGCAACAACAACGGTGGAAATAAGTCTAGAAAAGGGTAGAAATAAGTCGTGAGGTGTTGTAGGGAACGAGTATGGTAGACGAGGAAACCGAAGGAGTTTCCGGGGAGCATAAACGAAGTAAATGCGAAGGATATTTAGTGAAAGACTCATAAACTTAAGGGGAAAACATGGAATAAGTTCCAATTGAAATGCGGGAGAATACCATACAAGTCTTGTTTTCGGAAAGTAGAAATAAGGGAGAAGCGATAATAAGGGCGGAAAATAAGTCGGAAAAAGGGCAGAAATAAGTTGTAATATGCGGTAGGCCACGAGCATGATGGACGGGAACCGAAGGAGTTTCCGGGCGGTAGAACAAAGAGTAAATGCGAAGTAAATTTAGTGAAAGGCTCTTCTTGTTTATGGGAAAAACTTAAAACGAGTTTAAATTGAAATGCGGAAATAACCAAGTTTAGACAAAACCATACAAGTCTTGTTTTTAGAAAGGAGAAACAATGGAAAAGCAACAACAACGGTGGAAATAAGTCTAGAAAAGGGTAGAAATAAGTCGTGAGGTGTTGTAGGGAACGAGTATGGTAGACGAGGAAACCGAAGGAGTTTCCGGGGAGCATAAACGAAGTAAATGCGAAGGATATTTAGTGAAAGACTCATAAACTTAAGGGGAAAACATGGAATAAGTTCCAATTGAAATGCGGGAGAATACCATACAAGTCTTGTTTTCGAAAGTAGAAATAAGGGAGAAGCGATAATAAGGGCGGAAAATAAGTCGGAAAAAGGGCGAGAAATAAGTTGTAATATGCGGTAGGCCACGAGCATGATGGACGGGAACCGAAGGAGTTTCCGGGCGGTAGAACAAAGAGTAAATGCGAAGTAAATTTGGTGAAAGGCTCTTCTTGTTTATGGGAAAAACTTAAAACGAGTTTAAATTGAAATGCGGAAATAACCAAGTTTAGACAAAACCATACAAGTCTTGTTTTTAGAAAGGAGAAACAATGGAAAAGCAACAACAACGGTGGAAATAAGTCTAGAAAAGGGTAGAAATAAGTCGTGAGGTGTTGTAGGGAACGAGTATGGTAGACGAGAAACCGAAGGAGTTTCCGGGGAGCATAAACGAGAAGTAAATGCGAAGGATATTTAGTGAAAGACTCATAAACTTAAGGGGAAAACATGGAATAAGTTCCAATTGAAATGCGGGAGAATACCGTACAAGTCTTGTTTTCGGAAAGTAGAAATAAGGGAGAAGCAATAATAAGGGCGGAAAATAAGTCAGAAAAAGGGGGGAAATAAGTTGTAATATGCGGTAGGCCACGAGCATGATGGACGGGAACCGGAAGGAGTTTCCGAAGCGGTAGAACAAAGAGTAAATGGGAAGTAAATTTAGTGAAAGGCTCTTCTTGTTTATGGGAAGAACTTAAAACGAGTTTAAATTGAAATGCGGAAATAACCAAGTTTAGACAAAACCATACAAGTCTTGTTTTTAGAAAGGAGAAACAATGGAAAAGCAACAACAACGGTGGAAATAAGTCTAGAAAAGGGTAGAAATAAGTCGTGAGGTGTTGTAGGGAGCGAGTATGGTAGACGAGGAAACCGAAGGAGTTTCCGGGGAGCATAAACGAAGTAAATGCGAAGGATATTTAGTGAAAGACTCATAAACTTAAGGGAAAACATGGAATAAGTTCCAATTGAAATGCGGGAGAATACCATACAAGTCTTGTTTTCGGAAAGTAGAAATAAGGGAGAAGCGATAATAAGGGCGGAAAATAAGTCGAGAAAAGGGCGAAAATAAGTTGTAATATGCGGTAGGCCACGAGCATGATGGACGGGAACCGGAAGGAGTTTCCGAGCGGTAGAACAAAGAGTAAATGGGAAGTAAATTTAGTGAAAGGCTCTTCTTGTTTATGGGAAAAACTTAAAACGAGTTTAAATTGAAATGCGGAAATAACCAAGTTTAGACAAAACCATACAAGTCTTGTTTTTAGAAAGGAGAAACAATGGAAAAGCAACAACAACGGTGGAAATAAGTCTAGAAAAGGGTAGAAATAAGTCGTGAGGTGTTGTAGGGAACGAGTATGGTAGACGGGAAACCAGAAGGAGTTTCCGGGGAGCATAAACGAGAAGTAAATGCGAAGGATATTTAGTGAAAGACTCATAAACTTAAAGGGAAAACATGGAATAAGTTCCAATTGAAATGCGGGAGAATACCATACAAGTCTTGTTTTCGAAAGTAGAAATAAGGGAGAAGCGATAATAAGGGCGGAAAATAAGTCGGAAAAAGGGCAAAAATAAGTTGTAATATGCGGTAGGCCACGAGCATGATGGACGGGAACCAGAAGGAGTTTCCGGGCGGTAGAACAAAGAGTAAATGCGAAGTAAATTTAGTGAAAGGCTCTTCTTGTTTATGGGAAAAACTTAAAACGAGTTTAAATTGAAATGCGGAAATAACCAAGTTTAGACAAAACCATACAAGTCTTGTTTTTAGAAAGGAGAAACAATGGAAAAGCAACAACAACGGTGGAAATAAGTCTAGAAAAGGGTAGAAATAAGTCGTGAGGTGTTGTAGGGAACGAGTATGGTAGGAAACCGAAGGGTTTTTTTTTTTTTTACACACACACACACACACACACACACACACACACACACACACACACACACACACACACACACACACACACACACACACACACACACACACACACACACACACACACACACACACACACACACACACACACACACACACACACACACACACACACACACACACACACACACACACACACACACACACACACACACACACACACACACACACACACACACACACACACACACACACACACACACACACACACACACAGACAAACACGCACCGGAGTTTCACACGCACACACATACAACGAAGTAAATGCGAAGGATATTTAGTGAAAGACTCATAAACTTAAGGGGAAAACATGGAATAAGTTCCAATTGAAATGCGGGAGAATACCATACAAGTCTTGTTTTCGAGAGAAGTAGAAATAAGGGAGAAGGCAATAATAAGGGGCGGAAAATAAGTCGAGAAAAAGGGCAAAAATAAGTTGTAATATGCGGTAGGCCACGAGCATGATGGACGGGAACGAGAAGGAGTTTCCAAGCGGTAGAACAAAGAGTAAATGGGAAGTAAATTTAGTGAAAGGCTCTTCTTGTTTATGGGAAAAACTTAAAACGAGTTTAAATTGAAATGCGGAAATAACCAAGTTTAGACAAAACCATACAAGTCTTGTTTTTAGAAAGGAGAAACAATGGAAAAGCAACAACAACGGTGGAAATAAGTCTAGAAAAGGGTAGAAATAAGTCGTGAGGTGTTGTAGGGAACGAGTATGGTAGACGAGGAAGCCGAAGGAGTTTCCAGGGAGCATAAACATAAGTAAATGCGAAGGATATTTAGTGAAAGACTCATAAACTTAAGGGGAAAACATGGAATAAGTTCCAATTGAAATGTGGGAGAATACCATACAAGTCTTGTTTTCAGAAAATAGAAATAAGGGAGAAGCAATAATAAGGGCGGAAAATAAGTCAGAAAAAGGGGAGAAATAAGTTGTAATATGCGGTAGGCCACGAGCATGATGGACGGGAACCGAAGGAGTTTCCGGGCGGTAGAACAAAGAGTAAATGGGAAGTAAATTTAGTGAAAGGCTCTTCTTGTTTATGGGAAAAACTTAAAACGAGTTTAAATTGAAATGCGGAAATAACCAAGTTTAGACAAAACCATACAAGTCTTGTTTTAGAAAGGAGAAACAATGGAAAAGCAACGACAACGGTGGAAATAAGTCTAGAAAAGGGTAGAAATAAGTCGTGAGGTGTTGTAGGGAACGAGTATGGTAGACGAGGAAGGCCGAAGGAGTTTCCAGGGAGCATAAACAAGAAGTAAATGCGAAGGATATTTAGTGAAAGACTCATAAACTTAAGGGGAAAACATGGAATAAGTTCCAATTGAAATGCGGGAGAATACCATACAAGTCTTGTTTTCGAGAAAGTAGAAATAAGGAGAAGTAATAATAAGGGCGGAAAATAAGTCGGAAAAAGGGCAAAAATAAGTTGTAATATGCGGTAGGCCACGAGCATGATGGACGGGAACCGGAAGGAGTTTCCAGGCGGTAGAACAAAGAGTAAATGCGAAGTAAATTTAGTGAAAGGCTCTTGCTGTTTATGGGAAAAACTTAAAATGAGTTTAAATTGAAATGCGGAAATAACCAAGTTTAGACAAAACCATACAAGTCTTGTTTTTAGAAAGGAGAAACAATGGAAAAGCAACAACAACGGTGGAAATAAGTCTAGAAAAGGGTAGAAATAAGTCGTGAGGTGTTGTAGGGAACGAGTATGGTAGACAGGAAACCGAAGGAGTTTCCGGGGAGCATAAACGAGAAGTAAATGCGAAGGATATTTAGTGAAAGACTCATAAACTTAAGGGAAAACATGGAATAAGTTCCAATTGAAATGCGGGAGAATACCATACAAGTCTTGTTTTCGAAAGTAGAAATAAGGGAGAAGCGATAATAAGGGCGGAAAATAAGTCGGAAAAAGGGCAAAAATAAGTTGTAATATGCGGTAGGCCACGAGCATGATGGACGGGAACCGGGAAGGAGTTTCCGGGCGGTAGAACAAAGAGTAAATGGGAAGTAAATTTAGTGAAAGGCTCTTCTTGTTTATGGGAAAAACTTAAAACGAGTTTAAATTGAAATGCGGAAATAACCAAGTTTAGACAAAACCATACAAGTCTTGTTTTTAGAAAGGAGAAACAATGGAAAAGCAACAACAACGGTGGAAATAAGTCTAGAAAAGGGTAGAAATAAGTCGTGAGGTGTTGTAGGGAACGAGTATGGTAGACGGGAAACCGAAGGAGTTTCCAGGGAGCATAAACGAGGAAGTAAATGCGAAGGATATTTAGTGAAAGACTCATAAACTTAAGGGGAAAACATGGAATAAGTTCCAATTGAAATGCGGGAGAACACCATACAAGTCTTGTTTTCGGAAAGTAGAAATAAGGGAGAAGCAATAATAAGGGCGGAAAATAAGTCGGAAAAAGGGAGGAAATAAGTTGTAATATGCGGTAGGCCACGAGCATGATGGACGGGAACCGAAGGAGTTTCCGAGCGGTAGAACAAAGAGTAAATGCGAAGTAAATTTAGTGAAAGGCTCTTCTTGTTTATGGGAAAAACTTAAAACGAGTTTAAATTGAAATGCGGAAATAACCAAGTTTAGACAAAACCATACAAGTCTTGTTTTTAGAAAGGAGAAACAATGGAAAAGCAACAACAACGGTGGAAATAAGTCTAGAAAAGGGTAGAAATAAGTCGTGAGGTGTTGTAGGGAACGAGTATGGTAGACGAAGCCGAAGGAGTTTCCAGGGAGCATAAACGAAGTAAATGCGAAGGATATTTAGTGAAAGACTCATAAACTTAAGGGAAAACATGGAATAAGTTCCAATTGAAATGCGGGAGAATACCATACAAGTCTTGTTTTCGGAAAGTAGAAATAAGGGAGAAGCAATAATAAGGGCGGAAAATAAGTGAAAAGGGCGAGAAATAAGTTGTAATATGCGGTAGGCCACGAGCATGATGGACGGGAACCAGAAGGAGTTTCCAGGCGGTAGAACAAAGAGTAAATGGGAAGTAAATTTAGTGAAAGGCTCTTCTTGTTTATGGGAAAAACTTAAAACGAGTTTAAATTGAAATGCGGAAATAACCAAGTTTAGACAAAACCATACAAGTCTTGTTTTTAGAAAGGAGAAACAATGGAAAAGCAACAACAACGGTGGAAATAAGTCTAGAAAAGGGTAGAAATAAGTCGTGAGGTGTTGTAGGGAACGAGTATGGTAGACGGGAAACCGAAGGAGTTTCAGGGAGCATAAACGAGTAAATGCGAAGGATATTTAGTGAAAGACTCATAAACTTAAGGGGGAAAACATGGAATAAGTTCCAATTGAAATGCGGGAGAATACCATACAAGTCTTGTTTTCGAGAAAGTAGAAATAAGGGAGAAGCAATAATAAGGGCGGAAAATAAGTCGGAAAAAGGGCAAAAATAAGTTGTAATATGCGGTAGGCCACGAGCATGATGGACGGGAACCGAATGAGTTTCCGAGCGGTAGAACAAAGAGTAAATGCGAAGTAAATTTAGTGAAAGGCTCTTCTTGTTTATAGGAAAAACTTAAAACGAGTTTAAAATGAAATGCGGAAATAGCCAAGTTTAGACAAAACCATACAAGTCTTGTTTTTAGAAAGGAGAAACAATGGAAAAGCAACGACAACGGTGGAAATAAGTCTAGAAAAGGGTAGAAATAAGTCGTGAGGTGTTGTAGGGAGCGAGTATGGTAGACAGGAAAGCGAATGAGTTTCCGAGGAGCATAAACGGAAGTAAATGCGAAGGATATTTAGTGAAAGACTCATAAACTTAAGGGGAAAACATGGAATAAGTTCCAATTGAAATGCGGGAGAATACCATACAAGTCTTGTTTTCGAGAAAAGTAGAAATAAGGGAGAAGCAATAATAGAGGCGGAAAATAAGTCGAAAAAGGGCAGAAATAAGTTGTAATATGCGATAGGCCACGAGCATGATGGACGGGAACCGGAAGGAGTTTCCGAGCAGTGGAACGAAGAGTAAATGGGAAGTAAATTTAGTGAAAGGCTCTTCTTGTTTATGGGAAAATTTTAAAATGAGTTTAAATTGAAAAGCAGGAAATAACCAAGTTTAGAGCAAAACCATACAAGTCTTGTTTTTAGAAAGGAGAAACAATGGAAAAGCAACAACAACGGTGGAAATAAGTCTAGAAAAGGGTAGAAATAAGTCGTGAGGTGTTGTAGGGAGCGAGAGTATGGTAGACAGGAAAGCGAAGGAGTTTCCGGGGAGCATAAGCAGAAGTAAATGCGAAGGATATTTAGTGAAAGACTCATAAACTTAAGGGGAAAACATGGAATAAGTTCCAATTGAAATGCGGGAGAATACCATACAAGTCTTGTTTTCGAGAAAGTAGAAATAAGGGAGAAGCGATAATCAGGGCGGAAAATAATAAGTGAGAAAAAGGGCAAATGAGATTTGTAATATGCGGTAGGCCACGAGCATGATGGACGGGGACGAGAAGGAGTTTCCGGGCGGTAGAACGAGAGTAAATGGGAAGTAAATTTAGGGCGGAAGGCTCCTTCCCATTTGAAATAGGGGAAAAACTTAAAACGAGTTTAAAATTAAATGCGGAAATAACCAAGTTTGGACAAAACAAAAAAGTCTTGTTTTTAGAAAGGAGAAACGATGGAAAAGCAACAACGGTGGTAATAAGTGCAGAAAAGGGGTAGAAATAAGTCGTGAGGTGTTGTAGGGAACGAGTATGGTAGACGAGGAAACCGAAGGAGTTTCTGGGGAGCATAAACGATGGGTAAATGCGAAGGGATATTTAGTGAAAGACTCATAAACTTGAAAAGGAAAACGGAATAAGTTCCAATTGAAATGCGGGAGAATACCGTACAAAATTATTTGTTTTCGAGAGAAAGTAGAAGTAAGGGAGAAGCAATAATAGGCTGGAAAATAAGTCGAAAAAGCGCAAAAATAAGTTGTAATATGCGGTAGGCCACGAGCGTGATGGACGAGAACCAGAATGAGTTTCCAACGGTAGAACAAAGAGTAAATGCGAAGTAAATTTAGTGAAAAGCTCTTCTTGTTTATAGGAAAAACTTAAACGAGTTTAAATTGAAATGCGGAAATAACCAAGTTTAGACAAAACCACACAAGTCTTGTTTTTAGAAAGGAGAAACCATTGGAAAAAGCAACAACAACGGTGGAAATAAGTCTAGAAAAGGGTAGAAATAAGTGGTGAGGTGTTGTAGGAAGCGAGTATGGTAGGCAAGGAAAGCGAAGGAGTTTCCGAGGAGCGTAAACATAAGTAAATGCGAAGGATATTTAGTGAAAGACTCCTTAAACTTAAGGGGAAAACATAGAATGAATTCCAGATTAATACGGGAGAATACCATACAAGTCTTGTTTGAGAAAAATAAAATAAAGAGCCTTGATAATAAGGGCGGAAAATAAGTCGGGAAAAAGCGCGAGAAAAAAGTTGTAATATGCGATAGGCCACGAGCATGATGGACGAGAGAACCGAAGGAGTTTCCGGGCGGTAGAACAAGAAGTAAATGGGAAGTAAATTTAGCGAGAAAGGCTCTTCTTGTTTATGGGAAAAACTTAAAACGAGTTTAAAATTAAATGCGGAAATAACCAAGTTTAGACAAAACCATACAAGTCTTGTTTTTAGAAAGGAAGCAATGGAAAAGCAACAACAGGTGGAAATATAAGTCTAGAAAAGGGTAGAAATAGAGTCGTGAGGTGTTGTGAGGAGCAGTATGGTAGACGGGGAGCCGAAGGAGTTTGCAGGGAGCATAAACATAAGTAAATGCGAAGGATATTTAGTGAAAGACTCATAAACTTAAGGGGAAAACATGGAATAAGTTCCAATTGAAATGTGGGAGAATACCATACAAGTCTTGTTTTCAGAAAATAGAAATAAAGGAAAAGCGATAATGAGCGGAAAATAAGTCAGAAAAAGGCGAGAGAAAAAGTTGTAATATCTTGTAGGCCCACGAAGGCATGATGGAC